>PVIW01000748.1:0-209598 GCA_004026585.1 Noctilio leporinus
CCATCAGTGGATGATTGGATCAAAAAACTTTGGTACATTTACACAATGGAATTCTAGATAGCAGAAAGAAAGAAGGAACTTGTACCCTTTGCAACAACATGGATGGAACTGGAGAGTATTATGCTTAGTGAAATAAGCCAGTCAGTGAAGGACAAATATCATATGATCTCACCCATTACGGGACAATAATGAGCAAAACTAACAACAAGCAAAACAGAACCAAGTATATGCATACAAGGAATAGGCCTTCAGTGGTCAGGGGGAACGGGGTTGTGGGGAGGGGGGAGGCAGAGACAAAGAAGGGGAGCAGCTTAGACAAGAACCTAGTATAAAGGAACCATGGACATGGACAACCTGTGGGATTGACTTTGGGGGGAATGGGTGGGTGGGGAGTGGGACAGAGGGGAGCAAAAAGGGGATGGATGTAATACAACAACAACAAAATTTAAAAAAAAAAAAAAGATCTTTGGCCAATTTTTTAAATTGGGTTGTTTGTTTTCTTATTGTTGAAATCTAAGAGTGCTTTGTATATTTTGGCCACAGTCTCTATTAAGTGTGTCTTTTGCAAATATTTTCTCCCATCTGTGGTTTGTCCTTTCATTCTCTTAACATTGCCTTTTGCAGGGCAGAAATTTTTAATTTTAATGAAGTCCAGATTACAATTCTTTCTTTCATAGATTATGCCTTTGGCATCTGTTTAAAAAGTCATCACCTAGATTTTCTCTGACATTATCTTCTTGTAGTCATAGCTTTGTATTTTACATTTAGGGCTACGATTCAGTTTGAGTTAATTTTTGTGAAGGGTTAAGACCTGTGTCTAGAGTCAGTGTTTTTGTATGTTGATGTCCAGTTATTCCAGTATTATTTGTTGAAAAGCTCTGTTCTCCATGATATTATATTGCTTTTACTATTTTGTTAAAAATCAGCTTATTATATTTATATGAATCAATTCCTGGGCTTCCTATTTTATGCCACTGATTTGTTTATTCTTTTACCAATACCACATTGTCTTAATTACTATAGCTTTATAGTAACTTTTGCAATCTGGTAATCTTGGTTCTCCAACTTGAATATTCGATATTGACTATTCTGGGTCTTTTGCTTCTCCATATAAACTAGAGAATAAGCTTGTTGTTGATAGCCACAAAATACCTTGTTGGTATTTTGATTGGGGTTACATTGAATCTATACATCAAGTTTAGAAGAACTGACATTTTGAAAATAATGTTTCTGTCCATGAACATGGAATATCTCCATGTTCTTCTCTGACATTTTTTATCAGAGTTTTGTGATTTTTCTCATATAGATCTAGTATGTATTTCATTAGATTTATACCTATGTATTTCTTTGGGGTGCTAATGTAAATTATATTTTTTAGATTTTATTTATTTTAGAGAGAGGGGAGGGGAGGGAAATAGAGAGGAAGAGAAACATTGATATGTGAGAGAATCATTTATCAGTTGCTTCTCAAATGTGCTCCAACTAGAGACCAGCCTATTACCAAGGCATGTGCCCTGATCTAGAATCAAACCCCAGTGAGCTTTCACTTTACAGTACAACACCCAACCAACTAAGCCACACCAGTCAGACCCAAATGGTATTTTTTCACTTCAAATTCTACTCTTTCATTTTTAGTATATGGGAAAGTAATTGGCTTTTGCAATTACTTTGTATCATGCAATCTTGCTATAATCACATATTACTTCCAGGGGGTTTTGTTGATTAATTTAGATTTTCTATATAAAAAATCATATCATCTGCAAAAAGAAAAGAGTTTTCTTTCTTTCTTCCAAATCTGTATATGTTTTATTTCCTGTTATCTTATTATATTTGGTGTTGAAATGCAGTGGTGAGAGGGTGTAGTCTTGACTTGCTCCTACTCTTATTGGGATAGTTTAGAACATCTCACCATTACATATGATATTAGTTGTAGTATTTTATTTTATTTGTTTTGTTTTTTAGGTATTCTTTATCAAGTTGAGGAAGTTTTCTTCTCTTTTTAGTTTACTGAGAGTTTTGATAATAAATTTGTGTTGAAATTTGTAAAATGTCTTATTTCATCTATATTATTTAATGATCTCTCTTTTTTAGCCCATTGATATGATGATTACATTAATTGATTTTTTTAATTTTTAAGAAATATACGTGTATGTGTGTGTGTGTGTACAGAACCAATAGGAGAACAGTGAATGATATACTATCCTACTTAAAATTGTATTCCCTGGAATTTCCAGTTCTCCTTATTTTTCTGTACTTATTTTCTCCTCATAGAAGTCTTAATATTAAAACATATTCTTCAATTTGCTTCTTTTTTTTAGTTTATGTTTATTGCCTATCTCCCACCCACACCAGAAAAAATTCCATAAGGGCAGAGAATTTTGTGAGTTTTATTCACTGATATTATCACAATGAATGAAAACAACCAATGTCTGACACATGGTAGATGCTGAATGAACATTTGTTGAATGTGCCCTGGCTGGTGGCTCAGTGGATAAGGCACCAACCTGTGAACCCAAAGGTTGCTGGTTTGATTCCCAGCAAGGGCACATAACCAGGTTGCAAGCCAGGTCTCCAGCCAGATCCATAGCTGGAGGCAGGTGAAAAGCAACCATACATTGATGTTCGTCTCCCTCTCTGCCTCCCTCCCTTCCGCTCTCTCTAAAAATGGTAAATAAAATCTTTAAAAAAAAAAACAAACATTTGTTGAATGTATTAATGGACTACATCCTCCAAATATAATACACAAGACAAAAATTATGATAATTATGATTTAAAAACAACTTTACCACAATTACCTGGTTAGTAAAATTATATTAATAATTCCTATGATTTACAGAGTAACTAAACTATACAAAATATACTACAATCTGAGCCCTGGCTGGTGGTACAGTGGATAAGGCGCCAGCCTGCAAACCCAAAGAGCGCTGGTTCGATTCCCACCCAGGGCACATAACCAGGTTGCAAGCCAGGTCTCCAGCCAGGTCCGTAGCTGGAGGCAGGTGAAAGGCAACCATACGTTGATCTCTCTCTCTCTCTCTCTCTTTCTCTCTCTCTCTCTCTCTCTCTCTCTCTCTCTCTCTCTCTGCCTCTTTCTCTTCCCCTCTAATAAATAGAATCTTAAAAAAGAAAAAATATATATACTACAATCTCATTTTTGGTGTTCTTTTTTAAAATTGAATTTATTAGGGTGACAGGCACTGGATAATAAAATTTTATAGGTTTCAGGTGTACAATTCTATAATACATCATATATGTATTGCACTATGTGTTCATCACCCAAAACCAAATTTCCTTTCATCTCAATTTATTCCAACCTTTACCCTATTTTACGCCTCTCCACCACCCTTTCTCTCTGGTAATCACCATACTGCTGTCTCTGTCTATGAGTTATTTTCTTTTAAATTGATTTTTGAATGTAGAGCCAGTCTTACAAACCTGGGATAAACCCTACTTGGTAGGGTTTTTTTTTTAATGAAGTCTAATTTTTTAAATTAATTTATTTATTTATTGCCCACATGTGGTTTTTAAGAAACTTTTGCCTAATTCAAGGTTTACATCTATATTTTCTCCTATAAATTTTATTGTTTTAGCTCTTACATTTAAATCTGTGATCCATTTTGTGTTTAAAATTTTTATATGGTGTGAAACAGGCATCTGGTAACCTTTTTAATGTTCTCTCTTCAAATAGAAAACATTCACTGCCTTTCCAAAAGAGACAAAACGTAGTCCTGTTTGATCACTGTATTCACTTCTGACTTTATGATACATGATTGAGTTATTGTGTTGATGTTAATGTGGCTCCTCAAGGCTTGGTGAACTACAAATTAACAAAACAAGTCATCTACACTCCCAACATGCAAAATGCAATCAGGATAACAATAGTAAAAGTGCCATTTAAAAATAGAAAGAAAAAGAGACATCTGAAATCACTGACCTCATATGAAAGCCTGCTGAAGAATCCATAGAAAAGTTCTATACCCTGGGAGACAAGGGTTAGTTATGGTGGAAAGAGAAAACTCCCTGATTAGATTATTTTCTGTGCTCTCTGAAGCATTCCCTTGGGAATTTTTCCATTTCTCTCTGAGCTCCCCCCTCTGAAAGGTGCTTCTATGACCATTATTCTTCATGAATATATCTAAAGAGGACATTAGTAGATATGCCCTACTTAGAAGTTATATCACTTTAACAACGATGAGTATGATTTTTATGGAAAAAACTATAAACCTTTACTAAATGATATTTTTAGAATTCCTAGGTTAAGATGGAGGTGTAGGTAGACATGTTTGGCCACCCTCCATAACATTAATAAGAAATACAACTACCCCAAAACTACCTGAACATTGAACTTCATGGAAGTCCAACAAACAAAGATATAAAGAAGCACTTCTTATCCAGACAGGTGCAACAGCTCTACTTAAGACACAGGCAAATACAGTAAATGGTAAAGTTGAGGAGACAGAGAAATATGGCCCAAAAAAGGAAGCACATTAAGGTTCCAGTGGGAGAACTAAATGATGAGGAAATAACCAACCTAACAGATGCAGAATTCAAAACATTGGTGATAATGATGCTCACACACTTGATAGACAAGATTAAGTATGACAAACACATAAGGGAAGAAATTAAGGCTAAGCTAAGTGAAACAAAGGAAAATCCACACAAAACCAATAGTGACGGGAAGAAATCTGGGGTTCAAATCAACTATTTGGAACATAAGGAAGAAACAAACAGTCAACCAGTACAGAATGATGAAACATGAATTGGAGAAAAAGAAAAAAAAAAAAAAAACTAGGAGAGGCTTAGAAACCTCTGGGACAACTTTAAATGTGCCAATATCCAAATCATAGGGGTGCCAGAATGAGAAAAAGAAGAGCAAGAAATTGAAAACTTACGTGAAAAAAATAATGAAGGAAAACTTTCCTAATTTGGCAAAGGAAATAGATACACAAGTTCGGGAAGCACAGGGAATCTCAAATGGGAAGACACCAAGACACATTATGATTAAAATGCCAAATGTTAAAAGTAAAGAACCTTAAAAGCACTAAGAAAAAAGCAGAGCATCACCTACAAAAAGGTCTCTAAGCAGATTTCTCCAAATAAATTTTGCAGGCAAGAGGGGACTGGCAACAAGTATTTAAAGTGATGAAAAGCAAAGATCTACAACCAAGGCTACTCTATACTGCAAACTATCATTTAGAATGGAAGGGAAGATAAAGTACTTCCCAGACAGGGTAAAGCTAAAGGACTTCATCATCACCAAGTCATTATTATGTGAAATGTTAAAGGTACTTATTTAAGAAAAAAAAAAGATCAAAACTATGAACATTAAAATGACAACAAACTCGGAACTATTAACAACCCAATCTAAAAAAATAAAAATAAAAACAAAATAAGCAAACAACTAGAATAGGAACAGAATCATAGGTATGGGGGTCATTTGGAGGTTTATCAGCTGGGAGGGGGAAGGGGGGAAAATGGGGAAATGGCACAGGAATTAGGAACTATAATTGGTGGGTTCAAGACAAGATAGGGAGGAGTAAAGAACAATATAGGAAAGGGTGAAGCCAGGGAACTTAGATGCACAACCTCTGGACATGACCTAAGGAGGTGGGACTACTGCAGAGAAGGGGAATTCTGGGTGGAGGGGATGAAAGGGGGGAAATGAGACAGTTGTAACAATATAATCAATAAAATATAATTTTTAAAAAATTTTTTTGAAAGAACTAAGTGATGAAATATGACATATTCAAAGACTGAAAACCTTAATATCATATACAAGGTCTGTCCAGAAAAAAGTCCAGCCATCGTTAGTATAACAAGAGCAGTTTGTGCAACATCAGTGTAACCTGGCAGCCAAGGAAAGTAGATTAGAACGTGCAAGCATGAACAACGACAACTTCCCTAGTCAGTGGAGATGGTCACATTCAAAATGATTGAGGAAGTGAAGCAACAAATCTGCATCTAATCTTGTGTTATGCTTGAACATTCCTCTAAGGAAACTATTCGGATGATTCAGAAGACCACAGCTATGGGTAACTGGTGATTGGCAGTTTTGTCACAACAAGACACCTGTTCATCTTGTGCAGAGATTTTGGCAAACATCAAATCATCCAGGTGACTCAGCCCCTCTACAGCCCAGATCTGTCACCCTGCAACTTCTGGCTTTTCCCAAAACTAAAATTACCTTTGAAAGGCAAGAGATATCAGACTGTGGATAACATTCAGTAAAAAATACAATGTGGCAACTGATGGAGATTGGGACAATTGTTGAAAAATATCAACAATATTTTATTGATTATATTGTTACAACTGTCTCATTTTCCCCCTTTCATCCCCTCCACCCAGAATTCCCCTTCTCTGCAGTAGTCCCACCTCCTTAGGTCATGTCCAGGGGTTGTGCATCTAAGTTCCCTGGCTTTACCCTTTCCTATATTGTTCTTTACTTCCCCCTGTCTTATCTTGAACCCACCAATTATAGTTCCTAATTCCTGTGCCATTTCCCCATTTTCCCCCCTTCCCCCTCCCAGCTGATAAACTTCCAAATGACCCCCAAACCACGGTTCCTACTTTGAAGGGGACTAGGGCATCATTGTCCTATGTACAATGTTTCTTGTATCTTGTATCTTCTTGAATAAAGTCTCTGTTTTTCATGTTACATGGCTGGATAAACCTAGTACATGTTAAATTCTTTAATTGCCTAAATTGATGTATAGATTCAATACAAGTCCTATCAAAATCTCAGTACATTTTTGCATGCATGTCTGTAATTAAGATTTGATTAGGCAACTGTAAATTTATATGAAAGGTAAATGGGGCAAAATAATCCTGGAAAAAAGCAATAAGGAAAGAGGATTTGCCTTACATATCAAAACTTAAATATTAAGGCCATGTGGTATTAATAAAGAGATAGATAAGAGATAAACAAAATTAATCAATAGACTAGAATAGAAAGGCTGGAAGGAAATCTACCCATACATGGTTTAGAGCTGGTTGTTCAAATCAGTGGATAATGGATTTTCAATAAATGGTGTTGAGATAACTGGTTAACCATTTTTGAAAAAAAGAAAAGATAATCTCTACCTTATATCTTAGCAAAAAAAAGGAAAGTGGGTGTGAGTGGGTTTTAGGTAAATTAAAGACCTGAATATAAAAAGTAAAATGATAAAAACTTTTTGCAAACAACAGGAGACTATCTTCATTCCTTTGAGATAGAGAATGATTTCTTAAGTTAGAGCACAATACATAAATAAAAGCAATTTATAAATTCAAAAAGAGGGTATTATGTTAAATGAAACAAGGCAAAGAAGGGCAAATAACATGTTTTCACTTGTATGTAGAATCTAAAGAACAAAATTTATGAAAAATAAAAAATAAAAACAAACTTATAGATACAGAAAACAAACTTAGGGTTACCAGATGGAAAGGGGGAGGGGTGATAAGTAAAAAAATAAAGGGATTAAGAAGTATAAATTGGTAGTTACAAAATAGTCACAGGGATGTAAGATATATAGCATAGGGAATATAGTCAATGATATTGTAATAATTATGTATGGTGCCAGGTGGGTACTAGAATTATTAGGGGGATCACTTCATAAATTGTGTAATTGACCACTATGCTATATAACTGAAACTAATATAAAATCTTATTAAATGTGAACTGTAATTGAAAAATAAATAATTTAATTTCACTAAATTTAGAAACTTCTGCATTATTTAAGTATAAAATAAAGTCAGGTTTTGTATGCCGACTATATTTTAAAACACCTAAAAATCAATAAAATTCAAACAGCCAAATAGAAAAATAGGCAAAAATCTTGAAGAGACACAATGCCTTAAAAGCCAATAAATGTCTGAAAAGACACCCAAACTTTTTGGATGTGGGTTCAATGCAAGTTAAAACCACATCAAAATGCCATTTTACATTCACTCAACTGACGAAATTTTAAGTCTGACAATGTCAGTTAACAAGAATATGGCATTTAAATTAGTATGACTGCTATAGAAAACACAGACATTATCTAATAAAATTGAAAATAAACATATTCTGAGACCTCTTAGTCACATAAGAAAGTCTTTGTACACAAGTACAAGAATGTTCACAGAAGCACTATGATTACAGAAGAAAAAAAAAAGATAAGTAGAAGTAGCCCAGAAGTCCAGCAGCAGTAGAATGAATAAATCAACTATAGTATTTTATATATAGTGAAAATTAATGAATCTCAAGAATACAATGTTAAGTGAAAGGAAAAAATTGAAGTAGAATATGAAAATATGATTGCATTCCCATAAGTTCAAAATAATACTAAAAAACAAGTAATTTGGGGAATATAAACACATGTGAGAAGATATAAATAAAAGCAATGAAAGGCTAACAGGTAAAATCAGAACAATGAAAACCTCTGACTGGAAAGAGTCATCCAGGGATTTTAAAGATGACAATGGTGACATTCCTTTGTGGAGTCCAAGGCTGGGATATATACACCTTCTATACCTTCTGTGGAGATATGTATATATACCCCAGCCCCAGACTCCCCCCAAAAAGCTTTATATGTGTGTATAACATATATAACATACTCATTTGCCTTTTTATCTACTCAATGTTAGATAAAGTCTATCCCATCAAAATAAAGAGGTGATATGACAACCACCAACTACCAATTTATCCAACGTTAGGTGAGAAATAAAGCATTATTAATCTATCCATTTCATTCTTTATTATTAAAAATGTTATGTGATTGTTATCAAAATAAATCTTTATGTCAATTTCTCAAAACTGAGTTTGCCAAAACACTGTAAATCTTCTGGCTCTTCAGTTTTAGACCATTTTAAAAATTGGAAGGAGGCAGGGAATAGTAGCAGACTCATCTAGAACAAGCTATCACAAACTGCACTCCTGATGACATTTCTACTTTTTTTTAAAGATTTTATTTATTATTTTTCAGAGAGAGGAGAAGGGAGAGAGGAAGAGAGGGAGAGAAACATCAATGTTTCACCTGCCTCCAGCCACTGACCTGGCTGGAGACCTGGCTTGCAACCTGGTTATGTGCCCTGGTTAGGAATCGAACCAGTGACCTTTGGGTTTGCAAGCCAGCGCCTTATCCATTGTGCCACCAGCCAGGGCCGATGATATTTCTTCTATATATCCTTGTCTCAAACATCTTATAGCTAAAAACATCTCCTAGTTACATTTTTCAGCCTCCAAAAAGTTAATGTCAGTTTTGAAGATATTAGACCCAGAGTGAACATAACAGCAAGTTTGCATGTGAGAAAAGAATCATCAGCATTTTTTATAGTAGTCTGTCAAGAAGAATATTAGAAAAGAGCTATCCATGATGAAGTGCATCAACTATCTCCTGCTCTAAGTTAGAGCCCCATTCATATGCCACAGTCTAATGGTGGTTCAGAGGTCAGACAAAATTCTTCCCTAGACTACTCTCTTCTTTTCCCGAATTTTCCATGATGAAATAATCTTGGCTGCTGGTGTCTCAAGCACTCATGGCATCATGGTCAACTTGCTCTGAGCCCTCTAGTGGGTAACATCAAGATGAGGAGCTCAGTGCAGTAAGAGTACATGGGCTTTGTGACAGCCTGGTGCTGGACCCACTCCTGCACTTACCATCAGCATTTCCTTGGGAAATTATGTATTCCATCCCATTTTTCTAATTTCAAAATAAGAGAGATCATCACAGAGTTGTTTTGAGAGCTCCACCGGTCAATATACAAAGCACTTGATTTTGGTAGGTGTTCCAGAAAATCTAGTTGCCATCCCCAGCCAATAAATTCCTACATCCCAATGTTCTGCACACCTATTTAGAACTGGCCAAAAGCTAGAATCCAAGATTATTTAGTGATGCTCAAAATCCTATTCTTGTGGCCTATAATTATAGTGCCGCAAAAATGCTTAATGGGCATTTAGAGTAGTTTTCTGATGAATGAGCTTTATACTACAAGCAACTTCATGTTTATTTTAAAATTCATGTAAGTAGCTACAAATTAATTCTGAGCATAATTGAGACTATAAATAAATTAAAGATAAAATAAAACTACTAAAAACAAATATGAAATCCAAAACAACTATAAGTAGGAGATGAAGGAAGTTACTTGACATTTTTATACCAGTGAGGGGAAAATTCTGGATTTATTTATTCATTTTCATTTATGAAATTTATTGAGGTGACATTGGTCAAGAGGGTCATATAGGCTTCAAGTGTACATTACTATGATACATGATCTGTATATTGCATTGTGTACCCATCACCCACAGTCAAATCATTTTCCATCACCATGTATTTGGCCCCTTTACCTTTTATCACCCCCTTTCCTTTGGTAATCACCATACTGTTAGTCTGTTTGTGCCTGAGTTTCAGTTTTATATCCCACATATCAATAAAATCATATGGCTCTTAGCTTTTTCTGACTGACATATTCCATTACCATAATATTCTCAAAGTCCATCCATGTTATTGAATATAGAAGTATTTCATCTTTTCTTTAAAAATTATTTTAAAGATATTTGGATATTTTTAAATTTTGTGTTGTTAAATATAGGTAACATTATTCAATAATTGGAAAAGAAAAACTATCTGCTTTCTAATTTTTGTGTGTTACTAAATATATATAAATAATATTTTTACAAACTGGAAAAACTAAACTGTTGTAAGCCTAGTTTCAAGGGGCTTTATTGTAATCAGCTGATGTTGATTAGTGTCCCCCTAAGTGTTTGGCTTTGCATTTTCCTTTGCACAATATTAAATAACATGAGAATATTGATTCTAGCCCGCTAAGAGGTTTAGATTCTAGGATATCTAGAATTCATTTGGGAGAAAACAATTACTTCATTTTAAAAAGAGTAGGCAGATGGTTTAATCCATTGGGTTTAGTTCTAAACGAATAAACAAAAACATTTTTTGAGGTACAGAAAAACTAAGTGAGACAAATAGAAACATGTCAAGAGTTTTACATATAATTTGGCCCTATGGAAACATGAATATTAAGAATTAAATATATATAATATTAACACACTAATTCTAAATTAACAATTTAACATTCTTCCCCAGTTTCCAAGAGGTTCTAATGAAATCAACAAAAATTTTTCCAATACCTACAATGGTCCTAGTTGCTACACAGAAATTCTACCACTATTGGTTTACCTCATATTTGTTGAACATTTACCATGTTCCAGACACAATTCTAAGTCCTGGAGACAAGAGGCTTAAACAATACAAACTGTCTACCTGTTTATTCAACATCAGTGGTATTGAACTGTTTTCTAAATCTAATACCAATAAAGATGCAAGGAACTTTGAAATGTGTTATGTCTGATGTTTCACTTAATAATAAAGAAGACTAAGGCTATGTCAGAATGTGCATTATATGCATAGGAAAGCCTGTCATATGCATGTTGCAAGAGTCCAGAATTACTTGAACATAGCCTTGAACTAAGGATGGAGATCTACACCATCACAAATTGTCTCTCGTATTGGTTTCTAAACACAATAAATGTCACAGAAATTAGAATTTGGGGTTAATTGAGATTTAGTACATATTTTCTACATTTAGGAAAAACTTCTAACTGTGTGATAAAATAATGATAAAAATTCCTTGGGAAGCTTGATTGTAAAGCAGGGCAAAAAATAAGAGGTATATCCCGGAATAGAACCTCTGAACAAGTCTCCCGTCTCTTCTCTTGCTCATCTGTGATCAAATTAACCATGGCAGCCAGGGGAAAGTTGGAACATTCAAGTTTAGTATTATGTCTCTCGCCTGCATAACACTTCGATATTCCTCAACGCATTGAGATCTAATCTGTGATATAAACTGTGAGGGCTAGTTTTATGTGTGAACTTGATTGGACCATGAGGTACTTTGGACCATGAGGTACTTAGATATATAGCTGAACACTATTCTGGGCGTGTCTGTGAAGGTATTTCTAACTGAGGTAAGTAGGCAAATTAGTACATAGACTTAGTTAAGCAGTTTTCCCTTCCCATAGTGGGTGGGATTCATCCAATCCATTGAGGGCCTGAATAGAACAAAATGGCAAAGAGAGAATACTTCTTTCTCATTAATCAATCTCTCTCTCTCTCTCTCTCTCTCTCTCTCTCTCTCCCTCCCTCCCTCCTTCTCCCTCCCTCCCTCCCTCCCTCTCTCTCTCTCTCTCCCTTCCTCCCTCTCTCCCTTTCTCTCTCTCCCTGGCCCTCTCTCTTCTTCTCTCCCTCACCCCTGCCTAACTGTTTGATATGGGACATTGGCCTTCTCCTGCCTTCAGACTAGGACTTAATTATTCTCAGGCCTTCAGACTCAGACTGAACTATACCATTGTCTTTCCTGGGTCTTCAGCTTATAAATGGTAGATCATGGGACTTCTCATCTCCATAATTGTGTGAGCCAATTCCTTATAATAAATAAATGTAATATATGATGATATGACATGTAAATATATAAAGGTAAGATATTAAGATACATATATATCTGAACTACATTTAACATTGGTTCTGTTTCTGTGAAGAACCCTAATACAATAGACTAAAGGTGTCTACGTAATCAGGCCCATGCTTGCCTCACAATCTCAATTTACACAAGTCCCCTCCAGCTCCTAGGCTCAGACATTCCTAATCCTCTCATACCTCAGGAGGCCCAGCACCCTGTCCAATCAGGGCCAACTCATATTCTGTCCCCTCCTCAGAGCACACACATGTATGTTCCTTCCTTAGGACACATGTATATCTGTGCTGTTACCTCCTTTCTCTGGAATATTTGGCCCCTCAGGGTATGCTGTGCTCATTGTAAACCATCTAACAGATCTCAGCTTTAATGTTGATCTCTGAAGGAACTCCCATCCCCAAATTACATTGGGACCCACTTAATAGTCTCATATAGCCCTGGGCTTGGTCCTTCATAGCATTTTCATAATTGTGTATCATTAATTATTTGTTAATGTCAGTTTCTTCTGTTAAATTATGAGGCCCATGAAAACTGGGATCAGTTTTGCTGTGCGGACTGGGTCTGTGTTTTGCCTTTTTATAACTATATCATCGATATTGAGCATGGTGCCTGGTATATAACAATAATGCTTAATGTATGCATTAGTCAGTGAGTGAATGAGTAGATGAATTAATGTTATCCTCAAGCTGGGTATATCATTTACTAGCACACCAGAGTCACTCCTTTGGGTAGTTTTATAATCAAAGTAGACTTTTCATCAGCAAGTGTGAATTGAGGATACCTTTGTAGTCCCACTACTTAAGTATATTACCTGGTATATAAGAAGAGTTTTATAAGTGTCTGATGATGGATGGATGGATGGGTGGGTGGATAAAACCAAATCCATTAATTAAGTTTGTCTATAGTTAAATATATTTGTCATCCTTTAATACTGATAAGCATAATTATCAATATCTTCAAATGAGGTAAACCATTATGTACAGATTTGAAAATATGCAGAGGGGTGAGGTTAAATGATAGAGAAAATAAAAGGAAAAACACTTATGTTCCCCCTGAGCTCTGAAAGTCTTATAGTCTGTAATAGATATTTGGCAGTTATATACTGAACAGTGAGTTAACTTTGTATATGCATGTGTGCTTTATCACCACAACCATATAATAAGCTTCTTATGATCTAAGGCCATATCTCACATTTCCCTATATCTTCCCCTTGACCTCAGCCAGCTGGCCCAGCACCTAGAATGCAAGAGGTATACAGCAAATATTTACACAAAATAGAACAAAGCAGTGTTACTGTAGCCAACTCATCCTCATGTGCTGTAGAATAATGCTAGTTTTTACTCCCTGAGCCTTACACAGCCTTTATGCTGTGAGGTTCCAGTGTGTGGTTGCTAAAATCATGTTATTTTGTAATTTAAGTTGCAAACACATAAAGAAATAATGAAAGTTGTCAACTCAAAGCTCAGTTTACTAAAATCTAAGTAACAGTAGCAATCATGACAATGGTTAAAAATAATAGTAAATTAAAAATGGTCATTTTAAGTTTTGATTAAAATAATTGCAATTTAATGATGTACATTGTGCTAGCAATTAACCCAGAAAAACAATTGAAATGCAGTTTCTGAAAGAAAAGATGTCTGAGAGATTTGTGTATTTGTGATAAGTTGTTAAAATCCAAAAAATAATAAGATCATACTATTAAGCTTATAAATGATATTTTGCTAGTTGTTAAAAGTTCTCATAGAAAAATTATTAAAAAATTAAAGCACTTGATCCTGTCAAGACCAAGTACTTGGGAAAAGAGACAGAAAGGGATGAAGGGAGGGGGAGGGCCTAAGTCAAGAAAATGGCAAGATTCTCAGTTTGCCATTACTTACCTGGCCTCCTCAATCTGCTCTCTTCTCAGCACTAACTGAGCAACCTGTCACCTGTAAGTGCGGTCCCATTGGGATTTTGAGCCAACACTGTCTCCCTGTACAAAGCTGGATTAGCCAGAAAACTTTATATGTAAATTATACAAGTTATAATACTATATCATATACATATCTTAAGATACACATAAGAGTATATATTTTTTAAAGAATAAGATGAGAACAAATATAAATGGCAATGCTAGTACTTCTCATCTTTCCACTGAGCACACACTCCAGGATGAATGTTTCCAGCTTGGGGACCTCTGGTAGGAGCATCTCTTGGAAGCCCCAGCTGTGCTTTTCCCATCTGTGGGACTGGGCTTCTGCCTTTCTGATTTGCCCTCAGGTCCCCTCTTCTTAACTGCCCACCAAGGGCAAACATATTCTGCTGAACCACAATCCGTTTTTTGATTCCTAATAGCCTGAATTATTTAGTTCTTAATCCTTTCCTCCTGGGATCATGGACCCTGCTCTTAAATCCCCATAGAGGTTTGCAGAATTGATGTGCAAACAGAACACCTGAAACCATGAAGGGGCCACTCACCCAGCTCAAGCTTTGGCTCTGCCTGGAAATTTGCTGTTACCTCAGATCTTCAGGGCACTTAGCCACTACAATGCTGCTCTTCAGGAAGTAAGCTGGAAGTCATTCAAATAAAACAATTGTCAAGCCTTTTGCCTACCACAATAGGTACATTTTTTCTTGAGTCACATAATACACAAGCAGGGATATGTCGACTATAGTAGCACAAATCAGAGTGTTTATTATAATATATGTCTAATGTATCTTTGATGTCAGTTGTATTGACTTTCCTATTAATCATTAGCATACTAATTAAATAAAAATTTGTTTATTACCATATTTTAGATTAGATTGGCTTTCCCCCACAAAGCCATCTGGTGTATCTTCTTCCAGTACAGTCTCTCTCAAAAATGCAGACTTAGGGTTATAAAACACTCTCAAACTGTAATAACAAATACCACAGGGTTTTTTTTAATGCCTTCGAAGAACAAAATGATTGTTTTATTGAGCCCTCTGATATCAGTGATATGAGTCAACTGTGAACCTGATATCAACCATCAGGCAGTCTGGAATTCTCAGCATCTCCAGAGTCACAAGATTCTCAAGTGAGGAGCAAGTGGATTACAGTTCTGGCCTCAGCTTCCCTTTTCACCCTACAATCCTGCCATTCTTGATATCCTCATTATTGACTAAACTAACCAGTTATCAAATGAGTAAATATAAAAAGACTTAAAAAGACTTTGCCCCAAAAGTGCTATGCCTCAGGGTCATAAAGTATGTTTAAATTTGGTTATGTCACAGGAAATATTGCAACAAATATATAGGGAAAAGGAAGAAATAAAAATCATGTTACACCTATTAATAGATACAAAAGAGTCAACTGCAAAACTTGTCAAAAACAAAATACAAAATTTCCCTAACAAGACAACTGTCACTAAATTGTTATTACAAAGAAACACTGACAATGAAAATATAATCATATTTAACAATGATTATGTATTTCAACTTAAACTTGATAAACCAGAAAACCATCAGGAAAAATCCAGAATTAGATCAAAGATCAGCCAGAAAAACTGAAGAAAAAAAAATTTTTTTTAAAGGGACATTCACCAGACTGCATTATTTCAACAAGGAACATTTCATTATTAAAGATTAGTGAAGCCCTGGCTGGTGGCTCAGTGGATGGGCACTGGCCTGCAAACCCAAAGGTTGCTAGTTCAATTCCAGTCAGGGCACATAACCAGGTTGCAAGCCAGGTCTCCAGCCAGATCTGTAGCTGGAGGCAGGTGAAAGGCATTCATACATTGATGTTTCTCTCCCTTTCTTCCTCCCTCCCTGACCTTCTCTCTAAAAATAATAAGTAAAATATTTTTTAAAAGATTAGTGATAAAACACTCCCAAATTGATTATCATATCTTTCAATTCTCAGAATATCTAGTTTACTATCTTTTAAGTTTGCAAAATCACTTTTCATAGTTTCCAGTGTCTAAAGACAGAGTTTTATCTCCATAAGCATAATAATCATCATTGCTTCTGTTGATCTGCCTCTAGAAATTCCATTATCTGTGTGCCTCACAGACCTGTTGCTTATGTTGGTTATCATTCATGTTTTCTTGTCTCCCTGTGTGCCTAGGTATCTTTAATAGTGTGACGGATGTTTTGGTGAAATTAAAACCTCAAGCCCTGGCTGGTGTGGCTCAGTGGATTGAGTGCCAGCCTGCAAACTAAAGGGTCACTGGTTTGATTCCCAGTCAGGGCACATGCCTAGGTTGCAAGCCAGGTTTCCAGTTGGGGACATGTGATTGGCAACCAGACATTAAAGTTTCTCTCCCTTTCTTTCTTCCTCCCTCCCTCTCTCTCTCTAAAACTAAATAAATAAAATCTTTATTTTAAAAAACCCTCAATGTAATAAATTGGGGCTGAAGATGATCTTTGTCTTCCTCTGAGAGAAGACTGCCATTTGCTCCTGCCAGCAGTAGTTCAGGGACACTAGCAATCTAGGTCCCATTTGATCAAAATTCAGAGTGAAATCTTTTGGGGCTCCCAGATAACTTGAAGCGTGGCCGGAATCCATGTAAGAGTTGGTTTATGCCTGGTTCACTCTCACTACTAGGGTGCAGCCTTTTGGTGCCCCATCCACAGTCTGGGTGTTCCCATGGACGTCCTAATTTTGGTATCACTGGACTCCAGTTTTGATCCCTCTGCACTGTATTGTGGCTACAAGCACTGCTCAGCTGTCAGCCACCTGTTCTGTGTTGGCAAATGCCCCTTACAAAGTAAAAGTGATCCCAATGTCAGACTCCTATTCCTGGATTTCTGTCTCCTGCAAAGTCTTGGCAAGGTAATTTTTTACTCTCTTGCCAGTTCTTACGTGCTTTTTGAAAGATTTCTAAATTTTTTTCAGGCTTTTTAAGTCAATGTCAAGAGGGGTATTGGTCCAAATTACCCAGTCCCTCACTTAAGGGGCTAGAAGCCCAACCATAGTTCAAGTTTAAATGCCTGCTGAAAATGGAGTTACAGCAGGAAGTAAGCATATATCATTGCCCTTGTAAAGTTTCCTGTTGAGCAACTAATATATGCCATTGTTTACTTACTTCAAAAGAAAGTATTCACTAAGTTTCATACAAATTTTAAGATGCATTTCATACAAATATGTATTAAACATAAATAACTAAACTTCATAGAATAAATAAATCATTATACAAATATTTATTGAGACTCCACTATGTGCCAGTTTTATTTTAGGTGCTTGGGACACATCAGTGAAGAAAACAAAAAATTCCTTGCCTTTCTGGTGCTTATGTTCTAGTGGTAAGAAACAAATAACAAAATATTAAATATATAAAAGGAGAAATTATATGTGGTATTATGTATTAGTATATAATATTGGAAGGTAATAGGTACTAAAAAAACAATAGGGTGGAATAGGAAATTTGGAGATCAGGACAGAAACAAGAGTTACAGTTTTCCACAAGGTGGCCAGAGTAGACTTCATTGAAAAGACGAAATTTCATCAAAGACTTGAAGATGATGAGGCAAGTTACCCTTGAGTGTACCTGGAGCTAAACAGAATAGCCCATCAGAAGACCCTAAGCCAAGAAGGTATCCATCCTAATCAGGGAACATCAAGGAAACTATATAGCTAAAGCAGAGTGACACAGGGCATGAGGAATAAAAGAAAAGCTGAGAGAGATAATGGGCTAAGGTAGGGTAGGGAAGGTCCTAGAGAGCCTGGGAGCCATTGTAAGAACTTCATCTTTCACTCTGAGTGCAAGAAGGAGCATTTCACTAAGCAGAGAAGGCACTTCTTTGCCCATTCGGAGTGGGGTGTTGAGAATATGTGAAGGAAATACAGGAGATGAGACAGGAGTTCACATTATTAACACAGAAAACAGATTATACTATCTCAATATACTTGAAAAGTATTTTCGAAGAAAAATCAGTGAGAATTTGACAAATTAGATGTGGAGTGTGAGGGAAAAAAAAGATGATGCAAGTATATGTCTCCAACATTTTGGGCCTGAGCAACCAGAAAGCTAGGGAAAGCAGAAGGCAAGAATAGCTTTAGAAAAGATTAGAAATGCAATTTGGATTGAGTTTGACATGTGTTAGCAGAGGTGGATTAACTTGTTGCTTTAGATGCCTTTCTTAGTTCAAATTACAACATAAACCTTACATTCTATGGTGTAATTTTGCTCCTTGACTAGAAAGACATTTGCATCATGGGTCTTTGTAGCATGTGTTCCTGAAAGGCAGGGCTCTGTCTGAGTTAGCTTCTCAGCTCTGCCCCTTAGGAGCTATGTGACCTTGGGTAAATCTCCTGTGGCAAAGCTTAGCTAGGCGCTTAGCACACCTATTTCCTCTTCTTCCTGGACCGACAGAAGTACCAGGCTCACTTGAAATTAGGTGTGGCCATGTTACAGTTTTTGTCCATGAAATGTGAGGAAAATTGATGTGTGTCCCTCCTCGACAGAGCAGCGAAACATAAACCCTCCATATTCTCACTGACCATGGCTCCCTGCCAGGTGCAGAGGATGCAGGGACAGACCCTGGGACCCTAAGGATGTCAGAGTTACTAGAGAAAAAGAATCTGTGTTCAAGTTGCTGCATGGAACAGGGAAGTACTCTCCTAGGCCCTCATTTCATTGAGAAAGGAAAAATGCTCAATTACATAACACAGATATTGAGGTATGAAGAGCAGTAACCTACCCTAATAAACTGCCTAATATTTTTTTTAATGTTTTATTTCATTATTTTTAGAAGGAGGGGAAGGGAGAGAGGGAGAGAGACATCAATGTATGGTTGCTTTTTACCTGCCTCCAGCCACAGTCCTGACTGGAGACCTGGTTTGCAACCTGTTTATGTGCCCTGGCTGGGGAATCGAACCTGTGACCTTTGGGTTCGCAGGCCAGCACCTTATCCACTGTGCTACCAGCCAGGGCTTGCCTAATATTTTATTTCCTCATCTGTAAACACAAAAATAATAGGACCTACATCACAGAGTTGTCATTAGGATCAAGTGACACAACAAACGTGAAGTGCTTAGCACAGTGTATGAGACAGAGTAAGGCTATATAAATGGTGGTTGCTTTCTAGCTACCATCATCATGATCTCGCTCTCATAGCTTAGCTGAAACATTTTCTATACCCCTCAAAACAACCTTGGGTTCCAAAAATAACTTTTTGGCAGTGCTCACTGTGCAGCATACTTCCAGGACCCAGTATCTGACCATTGCAGTCTGATAGCAGAGCTCATGGAATATCATTAAACCTTTTCTGGCTCAGGGCAGTTTTTGTTGGATAAGGTTAGGCTTTTTAATGCCTATCATTTACTGAATAATTAAAGTCATTATTTCCAATTGCTCTTGGGCATGCAAACGTAGAAAATCCTCTTAGAGAAACCATCTGATATAACTTATTTGCTATAAAACACATGTAGCAAGTAACGCCTTACATACCATCTCTGTAAGTGCTTGTTGACTGACTAAGTCAGGGGTGTCAAATTCACTTTCACTGGGGGCCACATCAGCTTCACAGTTGTCTTCAAAGGGCCAACTGTAATTTTAGGACTGTATAAATACATCTACTCCTTAACAGTTAAGCAAGCCAGGTAGAAACAAGGTGCATGCCGGATAAAACATGGTGGAGGCCTGGATTCAGCCCTCAGGCCTTGTGTTTGGTCTGTGGACTAAGTAGTATTTCTTTTTTTCAATCTTAAGTTTCCTAACTGTTTCTCAAAATGTTTGCTCACCGGCTTCATTTTTCAATAAAACACTATTTGTCACTTGGATTAATATCAACAAAATACATCTACTCTTCCAACTGCAGTTTCCTCAACATCATGAGACAGCAAGCTTGAATTCACAGCAGGTTGGATAATGCACATGTACTTGTACGCAAACCTCAGAAGCAAATTTGGATATTGATCATGAAATACAAGTGTTTGTTATACAACTAGTTCTTCCCGAGGAAAAGTATCATTTAAAGCAAATGTTAAAGAAAAAAAGCTTAAAAATATCCAAGCTGCAAACAGAAACCCAAAAATTCCAAACAGAAACAAGCAACCTTCTAACACACTGTCAGGATGGGGGGATGGGAAGGGAAGGCTGGTCCCCCATTCCTTTCTGTACATGGCTGGCCCTTCTGCTGGAGTTTGCCAACTAGTTAGCCTTCAAGCTAATCTTATTTCAGAGCCCTGGAACACTGAGCCCAGGAGTGGCCACCATAGAGACCTTGGGAAGGCAAGTGTGGCCCTTGGGTAGACTGCCTCTTTGTTCTAGTGTGTACAGGGCCTCCTTTGTTCCAAGGCGTATATAAAATCCCCTGCTGTAAGCTAATAAGCACCCCTGTTGGACAGGGTGGACAAACTGTGCATGGAATGCTGACATCCTCATGAGCCGCCAGGCCTTACGGTCATTAGCCTGCTGCTGCAAGCAGTAAAACAGGCCAACTCCCCTGAAAGCTCTGACGTAAGTCCATGTTTACCACCAGGCCAGAGGCCTGCCCACTATCGGAATCTACTGCTCCAAAGCTCAGAACTCAAAGCTCCAAGCTCCAGAACCTAACACACACCCTCCAAAAATTCTCTAAAATTTTCTCAAATAAATAATATTACTTTGCACCCTAACTGGTATAGCTCAGTTGGCTGGCGTCATTCCACAAAGTAAGAGGTAATCAGTTCAATTCCCAGTCAGGGCACATGCTGGGCTGTGAGTTCAGTCCCTAGTCAAGAAGCCATACAAGAGGCAACCAATCAATGTTTCTTTTCCACTTTGATGTTTCTCTCCCTCTCTTTCTCCCTCCCTTTGCATTCATAATTATCTTTTCTTTGTCTCTTTGCCCAACGTATCTTAGTGCACACTAGGCTACCATGCTATGGTGAAGCCACACAGAATGTCAAGAATCATAGGCTTGCTTTACATTTAGCTAACTAGATATTTAAATCTATAGCTTAAGAAGCAATCTTACTTTGTTTTAACTACACTTTTTTCCAAAAGTGAATTAAGATGGTTTATAAACACATGCACAAAAAAATTACTTGTAATATGGTGAGAATAAGCAGAAATACAGAGAAATTAGGCAAAGGGAAAATGGGAGAAAAAAAATAAAACCATTTGGTGAGGATTAAAAACAATAATGTATGCTACTGAAGATCAGCTACAAATTTTTGCTCTGAGATAACTAAAAACCTATAAAACCAAAAACATGATCACCCATATAATTCATAAAGTTTATGGCTATAATATTGTGAACAATGCCCAGATCAGTATACTAAACTAAGCACAATAAATTTCACAGAGCTATTTATTTTAACCTCCATCAATATAAAAAGAAAATCTTCAAAAGCCTCAGCAGAACAAATGTCAAAATAAAAGGTTATATTACTGCCTAATGAGTCTGTAGCAACTCTTGGATAGGGCCAAGACTACAATGTTATTATTTGTGAAGGCCAATAGAATTGGTTTAATAAAAGCTTCCTATAGGATTCATTTGGGGTGTTCTGTGTTTTTTTGTTTGTTTTTTTAAGATTTTATTTATTATTTTTAGAGAGAGGGGAAGGAAGAGAAGCAGAAAGGGAGAGAAACATCAATGCCTGGTTGCCTTTCACTTGCCTCCAGCTACAGACCTGGCTGGAGACCTGGCTTGCAACCTGATTATGTGCCCTGGCTGGGAATGGAACCAGCGATCTTTGGGTTCGCAGGCTAGTGCCCATCCACTGTGCCACCAGCCAGTGCCTGGGGTATTTTATTTTTAAGATCAGAAAGGCTCCAGGGCCAAATAAGGAAAAGAGACATCAAATATCACCCCAAATATTAGTAATAGAGAACAGAATAAGAGCAGCACTTTGAACTGAAAAGGCAAGTTAGATACTGGGCAGCTAGAACTACAAAGCTCTTTGCCATATTGTATAAGTGGCAATGATCCAGCCTTTTATTAGCCTTCTTGTGAAAGAAATGGATATGTGCTTCAACAAAGAGAAATAGACAAGAATGATAGATGAAAACCATGATGTTCTCTCTATACAGATAATAATTAAATTTCATAGAAGTGTGATCTTTTAAAAAAGGAGAATAAAATGTTGAATAATAATAAAATTTCATTGAATGAAAGATATATTTGATTGACAGTCAAAGACAAAAAATTGGGTCTCAGCTCCGATGCAAGTTCTCTGTCAGATTTCCCTAAGTCACTTCACCTCTGGGTCCTGGTTTTCTCAACTGTAAAATGAGAGTGAGGCAGATGAGCTCAGTGGCTATCAAACTATGCTTGCTATACACACTTCTTGGGTTCCTGAGGTGAAGGAGAGGCCTACAGGCCAGGCCTCACGCCCCAGGCCGGAGCATGTTATTAGCAGAATAGATCTACTCTAACATTTCACCCGTAACTTTTATAAAAGGCTCTTACACATGAATTCTTTAGAATAAAGGGATCTATTACTTTCAATAAAAGCTGGAAAACCATTAGGCTGGATGATCTTGATGTCCCTACATCTGTAATAAATCCCACTTAAGTTAGTAACATACTTGAGCGAAACGTATGAGCTGGTGCTATTACTTCAATCTTACAGATTAGAAACAAGCAAGAAAAATCAAAGCAAATTCTCATGAATGGAAATACCAAGATCAGCACCTAAGTTAGCTGGCTATCAAGCCAAAGGTCATATTGACACAAGGTTTAGAGCCCTTTATGTTATGGAAAGAATTCTAACCCGTGATTTGGTGATGTTGCAAAAAGCACACAGGCACATGATGTGTTCTCAATTTGTAAAATCATTTCGCATAAAAAGCATGCATAAACATTTGCAGCAATATGTTTGGAGTCTGTGGACATCTGTAATTAAAATGATTCCAAAAGGATTCTGTTTTTGTTTCCTAAATATAGAGGTTTGTGGGGTTTTTTCCCCCGATTTCAGCCTTTGTTGAACTTCCCCACCTTCTTCTCAGTTTGGGTTCCTGCATCTTACAATTACAGGTTGGTGAATCAGAAAAATGTTATTTGACACAGAAAACTCACATTCCACAGTTTGGTCAGGGTAAATTATGTAAAATGTAACTCTTGCAAAATTAACATTTGATGGATATGTTTGTCTTTTATTCTTAAGGTATTAATTTAAATGACATTAACATTACTGAGCCATAATTTATGTGAAAAAACATGAGCAAAACCTTAAGAATAGTTGTGGTCTTCAAGGTAATTACACTTATGTCTGAATTTGTTTAAGTAGCTAAAGTTATCAAGACTGTGGCAGCTATAGATGGTTGTTATAAGATCACTATTTTTTTCATTTTTCTTCTTTTTTTAAAAATTTTATTCATTATTTTGAGAGAGAAGGGCAGGGAGGGAGGAAGATAAGGAGAGAAACATCAATGTATGGTTGCCTTTCACCTGCCTCCAGCTACGGACCTGGCTGGAGACCTGACTTGCAACTTGGTTATGTACCCTGACTGGAAATTGAACCAGTGACCCTTGGGTTCACAGGCCAGTACTCAATCCACTGAGCCACATCTGCCAAGGCAATAAGATCATTTTTTAAGCCTTAACTGCCAATAATCTCAACTATGTCATTTACTAGCTGTGTGACCTTGAACTAGTTACTTAACTTCTCTGTGCCTCTGTTTCCTTTTCTTTATTACAGGGACATTAAGGATTCAATTTATATATATATACATATATATATATATGAATTATATATTATACACACACACACACATATGTATATACATATGTAAGTTGGCAAAAATCTACCTTGTGTAAGCCAACCTGGAGTCCATATTACATGTTGACAAGCCATATAATTGGAGCATCCTGCTTAAACTAACATAAAAATGCTAAGGAAGGAATATGGAGTGGGGCAAAAGTAGGCTCACAGTTGTAAGTAAGCAAAACACAGTTTATTCTTGTATCATTATTTATTAATTATTGTATTAGTTTCCATACTATTTTTTTGTCCCAGCTATACAATGGGTTTCTTACACATGGAAGGGACTTAAGTTTTCAATGGAATAGTAATGAGTAGCAAGTTCTAATAGCATCAGCTTTAAATTTAAAATTAGCATTTTTCCTTTCTTTTCTCCCTCTCTCCATTTATGAATAATTCATTCTAAGAGGTATTAGAGGACTTCCAGTCAAGATGGAGACATAGGCAGGCACACTTTGCCTCCTCACACAACCATAGGAAGAATTACCACCAGATCTGGAAAACAAGTAACAACCAGAACTGCCAGAAAATCAAGCTGCACAGAAATCCAACAACCAAGGATTTAAAGAAGCCTCATTCATCCAGACAGGTAGGAGGGATGGAGTCAGGGTGACAGGGTGGAGAGGTGGTGTGACACAGACAAAGGTGGCGGTGGCAGTGGTTGGGGCAGAAGAGATACTCCCTCATTCACTAGTGGTGGATAAAAGTTAGAAAGGCTCCTCTAGGACCAAGCAGTCTCAGCCCCAGGTCAGACCACAGTCTAGGCTTCCAGCTAGGAAGATACACCTTAATTACCTTGACTGTAAAATCCAGTGGGAGTTAGGTAGCAAATGAAATAGCTGAATTTTTGCCACTTAAAAGGCCTACATAGACCTAGAATGTACACACACCCCAGGGCAACAATAGCTGGAGGGGCACCAATCACAGATGGAAAGTGGGTGAAGTGACTGGCCAGGTAGATCTCTAGAAGCCAGGCAATGACATTATCCCCTCTCTGGACCCCCCTGACACAAGAGGGGATACAGAGCAAAGAAGCAGGTTGTCCTGCCTGGCAATTACCTAAGGCTAGATCCCACACAACTTACAAGTGCCATGTTACTAACATAGGGAGTGAAAGCAACTCTACCTAATACACAGAAGCAAACACAGGGAGTCTGGCAAATTGAGGAGACAATATATATATATAGCCTGAAAGAAAGAACAGAACAAAACCTCAGAAAAAGAACTATACGAAATGGAGATAACCAACCTATCAGATGCATAGTTCAAAACACTGGTGATAAAGATGTTCAGGGAACTCATTGAGTACGGCAAAACAATAGAGAAATAAATGAAAGTTACATAAAGTGAAATAAAAATATACAGGGAACCAACAGTGAAGGGAAGGAAGCTGGGATTCAAATCAATGATTTAAAACAAAAGGAAGAAATAAACATTCAGCCAAAACAGAAAGAAGAAACAAGAATTCAATAAAAATGAGGAGAGGCTTAAGAACCTCTGGGGCAACTTTAAATGTACCAACATCAAATCATAGGGGTGCCAGGACAAGAAATTGAAAACTTATTTGAAAAGTTAACAAAAGAAGATGTCCCTTATTTGGCAAAGGCAATAGACATATAAATCCAGAAAGCAGAGAGAGTCCCAAATATGTTGGACTCAAAAAGAACCACATCAAGGTACATCATAATTGAAATGCCAAAGATTAAAGATAAAAAGATAATTTTAAAAGCAGCAAGAGAAAAGCAAAGTTACTTGCAAAGTCATAAGACTATCAGCTGATTTCTCAAAAGAACCTTTGCAGGCAAGAAGGGGCTGGCAAAAGGTATTCAACGTGATGAAAAGCAGGGACCTACAACTTAGATTACTCTATCCAGCAAAGCTATCATTTAAAATGGAAGGACAAATAAAGTGCTTCCCAGGCAAGATAAAGCTAAAGGAATTTATCATCACCAAACCATTATTACATGAAATGCTAAAGGCACTTATTTAAGAAAAAGAAAATCAAAACCATGAACGTTAAAATGACAACAAACTCACAACTCTCAACAACTGAATCTAAAAGATGAAAACAACCTGAGCAAATAAGCAGAACAGGAATAGAATCATTGATGTGGAGACCATTTGGAGAATTATCAGCTGAGATGGGTAAAGGGGAGAATAAAAGAGATAGTGCAGGGATCAAGAAGCATAATTTGTAGGAACAAAATAGACAGGGTACTGTTAAGAATAGTATAGTATAGGAAATGGAGAAGCCAAAGAAATTATATGCATGACCCATGGACAGAAGCTAAAGTGCAAGGGTTGCTGGAAGGAAAGAGAGTACTGGGTGGAGAGGGTCAAAGTGGGTAAAACTGGGACAGATTTAATAACATAATCAATAAAATATACTTAAAAAATCAAAGGCTGTGGATTGAGAAAGTTGGAATTTGGGATCAGGGTGAGGGAGAGGAGTGTCTAGTGCCCTGCAGAAATTTGGAGCCTTTCCTAAAGAAAGAATAAATGATACCCATAGCCAGCATGAGAGCCCAAGAGGGACAGTGATACTGGGGAATCTGTCACATGTGAGGGGAGGATGGTGATGGCCCTGAGAGTGCTTCAATCAAGGGATCAAGGTTAACATCACTGGCAATGAAACAAATAAGATTGTATACCATCTGGTCGAATTTGATGAGAACACAGCATCAATCTTAGGATATTCCTTCCTCAAAAAAGTATAACCTGAATCTAAACATAAGCAATTATCAAACACAAGATAATGGACTTCATACAAAATAACTGGCCTCTAATTTTTACAAACATCACAATCATAAAACAAACAAAAATAATAATAAGGAAGTGTTCTGAACTGAAGGAATCTATTAAGATATGACCACTCAATGCAACATATTGTCCTGTATTGGATCCCTTCCCCCTATAAAGGATGGAGGACTTTAGTGGGTCTGTGAGTTCACAGCTATAAGATACCATCTCTGGTAATGGGGTTCAGGATAATGGAGCATGATGTTAGCAACTTTCTCTCAAATGGTGCAAGAAGAAAAATCTTTGTACTGGTGTTGCAACTTTCCTGTAAATATGCAATTATTTCAATTTTTTAAAATGATCATTATTGTCAGAACAGTAAACATTATTTTTAAAACTCTATTCCTAAAGCTTGTGTGACAATTAAATAGTTAATATCTACAAAGCATTTAGTGCAATGACTGGTACAGGGTTAGACCTTAACAATACAGCTATATATGGTACAACATATTACAATATTAATTCACGAACACACACATTCCTCATCCCACTGGCAAGTGAGTATGATCAGGAGTCAAATGAAAAGAGTCAATCAGATGGTTGGAATTGTTCCTGCCATGAAGCAAATGTTAGGACCAGATGACCTTGAAGCACCATTTGTACTTAATTATGTCTGGTCCCATAGTCCTAATTACCATATTTCCTCAGCCCTTTCATAAGCATTGTCCTGATTAAAAATCATTTATTAGGCACAGTCAGTGTATACCACCCCACCAAGGCAGGATAAAGGCTAGATTAAACATTGCATTTTTTGGGCTCTTCTACACTTACCCACTCTCACTTTGTAATTGAAGAACCTGATTTGAAGGGTCTCACCCAAGGACCCTTTGGTGGCAAAGATAAGAGTACCTAGAGAGTCACTGACCTTGCTTCTTCTGCTGGTTCCAAATGACTAGTTAAACTTACCAAATTTGAGGATAAGGCTCCAACTCAGCCAAGTTTTAATAATGATAAATCATCATCATCATCATCATCATCATCATCCTAGTTCATTTTGTCCCTTTTCAACTTCATCTTTGTACATAGTTCCATATCCAAAAATATTGTCACAAGAGTTTAATTCAGCATTTCAAAATAATTTTATAAGATTTTTTTTTTTGCAGATAGTGAAGTCCCTTTATTTTTAAAACCGGGGAGAGAGAGAGAGGGAGAGAAGCAAAAGAAAAAAGGAATACAAACCACACGGACCCAGTATCTAATTCTCCTCACACTGCCTCGTTCCTGGCACACACAGCTCACTTTGACATCAAGGGGAGCTCAGCCAGGAAAGAGCCACATGGACTGCCGAAGGGAGTCAGAACCTGACCCTCTCATCTCCCTCTCCTCCCCCTTCTCCAGGGCCCCACTACCAGCTTCACAAACAGTTAATTGCCTCTTCGTACACAGAGTTTGACAGCCACTCTCCCACAAATGACATGAAAATCTTACCCCCTGTATGGTTTGTGAAAAAAAACTGTTTCCATTTTTAGGAGTGCATAAGACCTGGCCTATTTTATTTAGAAATTAATAATAATTCTGAGTGCTCTCTTTTCTCTGTTCTGGAAGAGCAGTGAAGCAGCTCTGAAATGAAGCATTTATCACTGTGTGTGCCAGGACAAAAACAGATGGACCAAAAAAGTTTAGATGGATGAATCTGAAAAATTGGATGACCTTTATTATACCCCAAAAGTTATAAAAAAAATTAGAAGAGCAAAACTTCCATTTGCCAGGAAGATTCTCTCCAATTTACAAATTTCATATTGTGGATTCAGGCACTGGAGGAAAAGCTCACACCAATTTCGGGACAGCCAGACATCATCTCTTAGCCTTTAGTCCACCTCAGTCTCCTTACAATAAAAGTCCAGAAACTAAAACTATTCTATTCATATGCTACCACCTTCTTACAAAAAAAAAAAAAAAGGAATAAAAAGAGAAAAAAGAATGTAAAGGAACTTAACTCGTGGTCATATGACATCCTGAGATAATTGAGGCCAGACTAGGGCAAAGGATGGGTGCAATTCGTTAAAACACAATCCAAATGAAACCAAGAACTGGTTCATTGCTCAGACAGGCCAGCTAACTTCAGGCTATTTACCTGTTCCCAGTTGGAGCTACTCATCTCACATCGTCCTCGATCAGAAATTATGTAAGAAATTGCCAATTTATAAAATGTTATGGGATCAGTGCAAACCCAGCACCTATTACAAAATTCATTTAAAGCATCTGCTGTGTCAATAATGGGTTGGGAGCATAGAATTGTATATGTTTTGGGCATAGGTGTGGTATGGAAAATGTTTACTTCACAGACATTCTGAATAATTCCTGGGCATGTATAAAATGTACTGCTATGAATTTACAAGATTATTTATAAATTAAGAACGTTGAGGTAGAAGACATCCAAACATTACCCAAACCCAGCTCTGCTCTTCTTTTGGAATGAAGGAGAATTACACTTCCCTACCACCGTTGTTCTTACATGGGGCAGTCCATGTATTAGGATACATGGACCAATGACCTATGGGAATGCATGATTCCTGAATTGCAGCATTCAATTGTTGAAGTGACATGTTCCATCTCTATACTTTCTCAGCCATAATAAATACTGAGTATCATGCTGATTGATGAAACCACAAGATAAATGGAGTGAAACTGAGAGTAGAGCCCCCCCACAGCTCCCACCCTATGAGTGATAATTATTTTGTTTTAATTTACTAAGGTTTAAGGGATCTTTGTTACTGCTACCAATACCTACATTACACACGTTGCCTATAGCATACACCCTGTAGAGATCTAACTTGAATCTTATTAAAGTAAAAATGTGCAGGGGATGTCAGGTCCCTAAATGAAGTAAGATGTATATGTCAGGCCTCATACCAAATGTAGTAACCACATCATCCATGTGCACTCAGATGGGAAATCTCTAAAGGCATGGGGCACAGCAGAGTAAAGAATCAGCTACACAACCAGAAAACACAGAGAAGGGCAATTCAAAGTCCTAAGAGAATATCTGAGTCTTACACCAAGGACCACCCATACAATTAGGCAGTAGATAGCTCCAAGAAGTTAACCAGTGTTCACTGCTGTTTCAGATGGATTCTATCTCTTCTCACTCTAAGGTAGTCTCAAAACAAAACAAAACAAAACAACAAAACCCACAGAATCTGTGGCCAATAAAGAGCTCTCAAACTTTTTAAATTAAAATCTCTTACAACCCAACTAATCCCACAGACCTCATTTTTACTTATTTAATTTTATTTATAGTTTTCAAAATAACACCCAGGCAGAATCCTTAATAATCTCTTTAGACTTTGTGTAGCTCCCTTCAGGAAGAATTGACCCAAACACCAATCACCAACCCACACAATTTAATTCACCCTCTCTTCTACAGATGCCTTGTGCATAAGCAATAAAGTCATAGAATCATATTTAAATTTTAAATGAGCCTTAGAGACTAAATTGCTGCGCCCCCCCCAAAAAAAAAAAAAAAACAACTGGACAAGAACCAAAAGCCAAATTTTAAAAAAAAGTTTCCAAATCTATAGCTTTAGTCTGTTCTCACCCACCCCTACTATATCACAAATCAAATAATGAAGCATCAGAGGGGCCACTGTACATTAATATAAACATCAGAAAAATATCTATGAACTTCCAGTTGAGACAGCAGTGTAGGCAGACATGGCACACATCTTCACATAACCACATCAAAATTACAACTAAAATATAAAACCACCATCAGCCAGAACCATCAGAAATCAAATTGAATGGAAGTCTGACAACTATGGAATTAAAGAAACCACATCCAGCTAGACTGGTAGGAGGGACACAGACATGGAACAGATTGGTCACACACCCACATACAGTGGATAAAAAAGTTGGGACGAGTATATTGGAAACAAGGAGTCCCAGTCCCACACCAGGACCTGCAGCCCAGGGCTCCAGCATCAGGAAGATCAGGTTCCCACAATTTCTGGCTGCAAAAACCAGGAGGGATTGAATTGGTGGAAGAACTGCTAGAGCCCCAAGTAGTTCCTCCTAAAGAGCCCACACACAGACTCACCTGCTCAGACTCACTCCCTCTGAGCTCCAGCACCTGGGTAGCAGCTTGAAAGGTACCAGTGGCTTAAGTATCTGGCATCAGGATTGAGCAGAAGCCATTGTCCCTATTCTGAGCCCTCCCCCTCCCCCAGAGAGCTATGGAGCAGGCAAACTGGTGCCATATCTGAAACTCCATCAACTTGGTTAACACTATTTCACCCACCTTGGAGATCCCCAGAGACTCTGCTCCACCCAATTTATGGGCCCACCCAAACTGCTTTGCCATAGCAGAGCTGGTCTCAGCTCTACTGCACAACTTCCTAAATCATCTCAAACTAGCAGCAGCTGGCCTCAGTGAGCTCCAGGCCCCACACTAGCAGCCATCAGCCTAGATTCACAGCTTGGCTGCGCCTGGGAATCTCTAAGCCCATCACAAGTAGCAGCATCTCAGATTGCTTTATAGCTCAGGCAGGGTGGCCCAGGAAGAACATAAATACTGGCTGACCTTGGCCTGCACCACCCAGGAAACCCTAGGGCCCACAATTCAGTGGACAGCTACAGACCATGCCAGAGCACCACCACGCTGTCCCTACGTAGCTGATCTTCCATGGCATGGAGAGGTTGATAGTGAATGGTCACAGTCAGTCCTTGCAGTAAATCCCTCCCATGGATCTGTCAACAGCAAACAAGTCTCAATTATAAGAAAAGAGTGTACTCAGCCCACATGAGGAGCACACCTTGAGTATCCAGCTTCTGTGACAGGGGAGTCTGTGCCTCCAGGCCTCATAGGACATCTACTACATTAGGCTATAATACCAAGAGATGGAATCAAAACTACTTATCTATTAACAATTGAATCTACAAACCAAACTAAGCAGACAGGAATGGAGACAGCATCATGAACATGGAGAGCATTTTGATGGTTGCCAAATGGGAAAACAGTGTGGGGGAATGAATGAAGTAAGGAAACTGAAGTATAAATAGGTAGTTATAGAATAGCTATGGATATATAAAGAACAGTATCAGAAATGGAGTAGCCAAAGAAATTATATGCATGATCCATGAATACAAACATGGTTGGGGGGTGGAGGGTAGCAAAGGGGGAGAAATCAGAACCACTGCAATAGAATAAATAATAAAATATAATTTTTTTTAAATATTTAATATTTTTAATATTTAAAAAATAATTAAGTCAGAACACAAGCTGCTGGTATCCCTCAGGGTTTTTACAATAATAGCAAAATGTTATCATTTGCTTACATTCTTCAGTTTATTAGGAAATTTGGACTATAGTTTTGAATGCTGAGTTGAAATAACTAATTAATGATAAATGTCACTTTTTCTCCCAACTCACACAACCAAAATGTTTTTTAAAGATTTATTCATTATTCTCAGAGAGGAGGGCAGGAAGGGAGGAAGAGAAACATCGATTTATGGTTGCCTTTCACCTGCCTCTAGCTGGAGACTTGGCTGGAGACCTGACTTGCAACCTGGGTATGTGTCCTGATTGGGAATTGAACCAGCAACCTTTTGGTTTGCAGGCCAGTGCTCAATCCACTGAGTCACACCAGCCAGGGCAACAACCAGAATTTTGAATAACACATTTTTTTAAATTTTGCCAAATCAAGAGAGAAAAACATTACTTTATGGGTCTTTATTAGACTAAAAGGGACTCACAAAAAATGATGTATAATAAATAGGATTTTTTATATTTACTAGGATTTTGCATTTTCACTTTTTTATAAAAGGCAAAGGCACTTATGACCTAAGCACATCACAAACATATATTCACTATTTTGATAAAATCCTGAAAGGTTTTAAATTTACCATCATCCTCATTTACAAGTAAAGTTCATAGAGGCAGTTTTATGTGTAACAAGCTTGTCTCACTCTAGTAAGACAATAGTGAAGACTGCTCTTGACTCCAAATCAATTATTTTTCATTCAAAAGTGATATTTTAGCTATACAGTTAAACATTCCAGTTCTATCCTGCCTTTCTTCTACTTCCAACATAAAAGGGGGTGAGGGTGAGGAAAATACACTAGCAAATCTAGACATCAAGTGAAACTGTCAGTAGAGTGATTGAGAAAAATAAATTAAGAGAAACTTGCAATGTTCAATTAAATACCGAGTTAAAACATAAACTAATAATACTTGTCTGGTTCATCCTTATCATTCTTCCAATTCTCAGTGTCCCTTGAAAGAAAAGATGAGATTGCAGGTTTAATCCTGTTGGGGAATGTATGGAAGGCAACCAACTGATGTTTCGCTCTCATGTCACTGTTGGTCTCACATCAATGTTTCACTCTCTATCTCTCTGCCTCTCTCCCTCCCTTCTTCCCTCCCTCTCTCTCTCCTTCCTTTCTTTTCCCCCTTCCTCTCTATTTAAAAATCAATAAACATATCTTCAAGTAATGATTTTAAAAGTTTAAAAAAGAAAATATGATATCTCAAGTATTAACAAACTACAACTTCCTATAAATGGTATTTTCAGGTAATGAAATATTAATAATAATAACTAGTATTTACTGAGTTGACTATGTGCAGGCTCTATTCTAAGTGCTATAGACATATTAGTTTATTATATTATCAGAATCCTTCTATGAAATAGAAATGGTGCACAGCACCCTCAACAAATGAGGGACTGACACAGAGGTTACTTGTGTTGCCCTGTGGCAGTCTGAAATCAGACCACAGCCATTGGTCCTGGATTCCCACTGTACTCTATATTTCCTCTCTTGTTAATCCAGTATTATGCCTAACAAAGAGCTATTCCATGCAATTCAACAATTTTCCTAGTTATTACATGAAAACCACATGACAGTAGAACTATACCTAATTTCACTTTTCTTTGGTGATTCATAAATCATATCAATACTTTGAAGAGTTTCAGGATCAGGAACAACAAAATGAAAGTAATAAAATCTACCTCAAGAGTTTTCAGAGAATTGAGAAAACTAAGGTGAAACACCTCAGCAGAACTTGGCCAATAGTATGTGTTCAATAAATTTATTATTATCTTAATTAGATATTTGCAAGAAATAATTTATAAAAGTGGAAATTATAATTTGAAGAAAGAATCAGGAAGAAGATAATCCTTCTAATATTGCTTCACAACACATTTATACCTCCCTTAAAATAATAGATTCTCAAAAATTTGATATAAATTGAAATTTTTATCAAAGAAGTCATGCTTTTCCATTTAAGGATATTTTAATTCAGAGATACATTATGATCTTCATGTCTAACTGAATTTAAATTAAGCAACTATTAAATCTTTAGCTCTACAGTTTTTTAACCATCAGTCTGTCAAAGAATTTATAATCAATCAAAAATGCAATTACTCTACAAATCTAAATATTTATAGAACCTTAAATTATTCTGTAAAGTGTATAATAATGACAATTTTGTAATTTCAATTTCTTATGTCTGAATTTTTCATAATGGAACAAAATAAATGTTAATTAATACTCTACTTAACTCTTCAATCCCCTTTCTACAAAAGGGAAGTCCTTGAGTTTATTCAGGCTGTGCCCAGGTTACTACATCAGGATGAAGATACTGTAAGAGAAACATAACCCTTTTAATTTCACTCTGAACAGAAACAGTATCTTGTTTCTTGAGAGAGGACACTACAGAAATACAGAATGAAGACTAGATCTGAATATGAAACTCATAGCAACCTATTTCCCAGAAAAGGAAAAAGAACAGCGAAGAAGGGATATAATGAGGTCTAGCCTAAATACAGCAAGAACATAGTGAGGCTGCAACTTCCTGACTAGAATTTCCCCACCCCAGATATTATAGTGGACAATCTCATTCCTTAGATGGTGTGGGTTTGAGAAATGCCTCTCTATAGACTGTAGTGAGCTGAACACAGGGTGTACATCTAATTTGTGTTAAATAAACAACATACAAAACTCATCAAATTAGTAGTGTTTCACTTCTAATTTTTATTGAGGTATAACTTACATACAATAAAACACACAAGCCTGAATTGTGAAGCTCATAGCAATTTTACACAATTCTATACCCATGGAACCACACCCCAATCAAGACACAGGACATTTGGTGGTGAGGGACCAAGGTGGAGACACAGAAGTCTCCTGAACTTCCCTCCTCCCACAACACACCAAATGTAAGGATATGCACACAGCAATTCCCTCTGAGACCAAAAAATAAATAAAAAATAAAAATCTAGCTGAGGGATTTGGGCAAATGACAAATACCCACATGAAAACAAGTAGGAGAGTCTGAAACATACTCTGACTGTAAAACCCACTCTCAGCGTAGTGCCATACAATCAAGGAGAGAAGCTTCAATTCCCAGCCTCTCTCCTTGAGGAGCTAAGGGACAGATCCCAAACATACCTAGCTCTGAAAGCCAATAGGACTTACCAGTCCCAATGGCTAATAGCAGACAAAGAAGCAGTTCTTTTTTCTTTTCTTTTCTTTTCTTTTTTAAGATTTTATTCATTATTTTTAGAGAGAAGGGCAGGGAGGGAAGAAGAAAGGGAGAAAAACATCAATGTGTGGTTGCCTTTCACCTGCATCCAGCTAGAAACCTGCTTGGAGACCTGGCTTGCAACCTGGTTATGTGCCCTGACTGGGAATCAAACCAGCGACCCTGGATTCACAGGCCAGTGTCAATCCACTGAGCCACACCTGCCAGGACCGATCCTTACCTTTAGAACACTGATGGGTCTTTGCACAGCCTCAACTACTGGGAGCCACTGAAAACTAAGATGGCAGTCTGGACAACCTCAAAGGTTTGAGAAACAACAAGGAGTTCAGGCCATGCTGATTGACAAAGTTTATCTCTTACACAAGACCAGCCCATTAAGACTGGGAGAACAGGCCATTTTAGCCAATGTACGTAAACCAACACAAAGAGAAAATAAAAGAACAACAAGGGAACACATTCCAAATAAAAGAACAGAAAAAATTTCCAGAAACTGATCTTAATGGAAGAGGTAAATGAGTTACCCAATAGAGTAGAAAACATGGTCTTAACGATGTTCGTGAAGGTCAGGAGATCGATATATGAACAAAAATAACCGAACTGAAAAATATTCAGTAGAGGTGTTCAACAGAAGACTCAACCAAGCAGAAGGAAAAAATGAGTGAAGTCACAAAACAGGGCAGTGAAATTCAATCAGAGAAGCAAAATTAAAAAGAATGAAAAAGACTGAAGACAGCTTAAGGGACTTATGGGATGTCATCAAATAGATCACTATATACATTATAGGAGTCCCAGGAGAAGAGAAAGGGGAAGAAAGTTCATTCATATAAATAATGGCCGAAAACTCTTTTAACTAGGAGAAAAAAAATAGCTACCCAGATTTAGGAACCCCAAAAAGTACTAAAAAAGATAAATCCACACCAAAACATATTATAATTAAAATGATCAAGCATTAAAAAGAGCTCATCTTAAAAGCAAAAAGAGAAAAGCAACTTATCACTTAAAAGGGAACTCCCATAAAATTATCGATGAGTTTTTTCAGCAGAAACCTTGCAGGTGAGAAGGGAATGACATATTAAACACTGAAAGAAAAATTGCCAACCAAGATACTCTACTGTACATTAGGGAAAGGATAGACTCTTTAATAAGTGGTATTGGGAAAACTGCATAGCCACATGCAAAAAAATAAAACTGGACCCCTTAGATTTTTTTGGATTTCACATCAAAAGCCAAAGCAACAAAAGCAAAAATAAACAAGTGGAACTACATCAAGTTAAAAGGCTTCTGCACAATAAAAGAAACCATTAACAAAATGAAGAAGAGGTAGTTGCAAATCACATATCCAATAAGGGGTTAATACCCAAAATGTACCAGGAACTCATAATGCTAAAAAAAAAAAAAAGAAAGAAAGAAAAAAAAGGTGGAAGAGAAGAAAGAAGGAGGAGAAGGAGGAGGGGGAGGAGCGGAAGAAGAAGAAGAAATTAAACAATGAGTAAAGGACCTGAATAGACATTTTTACGAAGATAATGTGCAAATGACCAACAGATGCCTGAAAAGTTCAATTCATTAATGATCAGGGAAATGCAAATCAAAACCACAATGAGATAACCCCTCAAATCTTCCAGAATGTCTATTATCAAAAACACAAGAGCTAACAAATGCTGGTAAGGATATGGAGGAAAAGGAACACTTGCACAGGCCCTGGCTGGTGGCTCAATGGTTAGGCACTGGCCTGTGAACTCAAAGGTCACTGGTTCGGTTTCCCAGCCAGGGCACATAAGCAGGTTGCAAGCCAGGTCTCCAGCCAGGGCTGTATCTGGAGGCAGGTGAAAGGCAACCATTCATTGATGTTTCTCCCCCTCTTTTTCCCTCCTTCCCCTCTCTCTAAAAATGAAGAAATTTAAAAAAAAAAAAAAAAAAAAAGAATACTTGTGCAATTTTGGTGGGAATATAAATTGATAGAACCACTATGGAAAACAATATTGCTTCCAAAAAAATTATAAACAGAACTCCTATATGATCCAGCAATTTCGCATCTGAGTATATATCTGGAGGAAACAAAATTACTTTCTTGAATTTGTACTCCCATTTTCATTACAGTGTAATTCATCATATATAATGGAATATTATTCAGTCCTTAAAATTGAGGAAATCTTGCCATTTGCAACAACATAGATGAACCTAGAATGTATCATGCTAAGTAAAATAGCCAGATAGAGAAAGACAAATACTGCATGGTATCACTTACATGCAGAATTCAAAATAAAGTTTTTAAAAAGTCAAACTCACAGAAATAGAAAGATGAATGGTGGTTGCAAGGGGCTGGGGGGTAGGAGACTGAGCAAGGTTGGTAAAAGGTCACTTCCAAATATAAGATGAATAATGTCTAAGGATCTAATGTATAACATGGTAATTCTAGTTGATAATATTATATAATTGAAATTTGCTGAGAGTAAACTTGTGTTCTTAACACACACACACAGTAAAAATGTGAGGTGATTGATATGTTTGAACTTGATGGTGCAAATTCTTTCACAATGTAAATCATCATTATGCTTGAAATATCTAACAATTTTGTCAATTACCCCAAAAAAGCTGCAAAATATAGAACATTCCAATAATACATCAAAAAGTATTTTAAATTTTTGTCTAAAGAATGGTAGATGGCAGAAATAGAATTTTTACATTCAATAGTGAGTTGGAGAGACTGTTGGGGAGGTAAAGTGATTTGGGGAAATCAAAGGGTTGAAGATACAGGTTTGGGAATCAGAGAGACCTGCCATTTGCTATTTTTGACATTTAGCAAGACATACATGCTTGGCCTGCAATCCCTTCTCTTGTATCATAAAAATAATATCAAAACTGTAGATCACTCTTACAGAAATTAGATGAGTTAATAAATGTAAAGACTCACAAGGTGCCGGGTAGGCACATAATAGGTAAAAACGCAGCAAGTGGCAGGTATCAATATAGAATTAATCATTTCAACATTCAGATGATGTGCAGTCAGTTTGGGCTGAAATATCTTCCTTCTTCCTGACTGCTATACTTTCATCTGATAATGCTTTCAAGGGTAGAGTGACAATATTTTCATTTCTACCATTTTGATTTAGCTGTCAAAAGAAAATATATTTCACTTGAACTACTATATCATATCAAATTCATTTTAAAAGTAATTGTTAAGAATGCTGGGAATAAACTTATTGTCTTTTATCAAATAACTTATTGTAATCAGAATGAATGTTGAGTAATGACCCAGCTATTTCTTTTTCAGAGCTTCCAATTTTTTGAAGCTTAAAATGGTTTAGTTCTGTCTACTGAGCAATTAATATGTTCTAAACAAATCAGAGCTGGAGAACCAAATTAATAACTTTCAAGAGTGATATATCAGTGCTGCTGCTACAGAATGCTTTTTGACCTTCCACCCAATTTAATGGATAAATTGTAAGTATCAGAATGCCCTAATATGGCTTGAATTCTTTCAGAGACAAGAAAATATCCATGTCCATAAAGTGTAACTTAGTAGAAAAATTAAACTACTACATATGAAATTCTACTTTTAAACCTTTTACCTTCACCCCAAAACTAGAACCAACCAACTTAATTCAGTTAGGGAGGATGGTTCGTATATGTGGCCAAGAGCCAAGACAAATGCACACCAGATCCGTCTCCAGCCTGGCATGATCAATAGTGTCTCAAAATTGTAGACTACTCAGATGTATTTGCCTCACCCTAGTCCCCAGTTTGGGACAACTGATCAGCCTTTCTGTACACTCAGTTATACAGTACTCTATAGCCCAAGCCTTAGCTACACTCCAACCAAAATAACTCACACAGACTTACTTCTACTTTCTCCCACCATACCCTTCTGTGAGGTAATAGAAAATATGTATATGGTATGTAATGGTCTTTGCTGTGGGTTCCTGTCACAGAGCTCCTGAAACCCTAAAAATTTCCTGCATGAGAAGACCACTAGGAGCACCTGATGCTCTAATAATTATTTGATCTTTCACATAGTCCCTGGCGCATGGCTCATAAAACCCTTGTAAATTCCTAAGAGCACTAGGAGCTTCTTTTGTTTGAGGCAACTCTGGAGGGCTCTTGAGTGGGTCTGGTCACCAGAAAGACCATAATTAGAATCTTGGACTTTTCAGTCCCACACCCCCTTTCTCTAGAAAGGGGAGAGGAACTAAAAATGGAGTTAATGGATCATGACTACATGCAGAAGCCTCAATAAAGACCCCAAATGTAGGGGGTTTGGAGAGCTTCCAGGCCAGAAGAGTGAGATACCCCAACTCCAGGGAACAGAGGCTCCTGGATTTGGCACCCTCCCAGACTTTGCCCTGTGTATCTATTCATCTGTAAACCATCCCATCCTTTAATAAACTGAGAAATGTGTTTCCCTGAGTTATGTGAGCTGCTCTAGAAAATAACTCAGGGAGAAGGCTGTGGGAATCTTACATTTGTAGCCAAGCCAGACAGAAATTATAGATAACCTGGGGGCCTACTGAAGAATGCTATAACTTCAAAAATAATAACAATGATTGCCCTGGCTGGTGTGGCTCAGTGGATTGGCACCAGCCTGCAAACCCAAAGGTCACATAATGAGATTGCAAGCCAGGTCTCCAGCCAGGTCCCCACCTGGACACAGATGAAAGGCAACCATATATTGATGTTTCTCTCCCGTTCTTCCTCCCTCCCTGCCTTTCTCTCTGACGATAATGAATAAAATATTTTTTAAATTTTATTTAAAATGGTAACAACAATAACCATCTAACAGTTTAAGAAGCAGGTATTGGGATGATACTGATCTCAATTTGCATCCTGCTCTGACCTTGGAAAAGTTTAGACTACCTATTCCTCAATTTTATTTTCTGTAAAATGGGAATGATAATAACTACTTATATTCTTGGATTGTTCCAAATTTTAAGTTGCATAAAGTGCTCCCTGAGCACTTCCCTTAGTACCTCCCTGAGCACATTACAACACCCAGTCAGTGAACACTTTCATTGTGATGCTGATGATATATTTCAATATAGCTCTGATGTTCAGAGAATTCAAATCACCTGCTTGATTAGTGCTTTCAACCTATAAATCAGGTATATATATAAGCAAAAATAAGGGCCCCACTCTAAGAGAATCAAAATTTATTCACTTAAAATACATTACATTGCATTGAGCCTGAGGAAGTTCTGGTATGTAATAATCAATATCATGAACAGTATTCTTTTATAATATTGTAATATTAATATTGTCACAGCGAAAATGAGATAACAGGAGATAAAATTTCCCCAGCCAGGGCACATAACCAGGTTGCAGGCTAGGTCTCCAGCCGAGTCTGTGGCTGGAGGCAGGTGAAAGGCAACCATACACTGATGTTTCTCTCCTTCTCTGCCTCTCTTCCTTCACCTCTCTCTAGAAATAATAAATACAATCTTTTTAAAAGAAAGAGGTAAAGTAATAGCTCACCCCTTAAATAACAATAGAGATGAATGGTCAAAGGAAAGTGTTCTAATATGATCTACTGTTAATTGAATATTTCCATGGTTCTTTATATTATTTTATTTAATCATCACAACAACCCAATGAGGAATATACCATCCCTTTTTTACAAATGAGTAAACTGAGGCTTAGTTATAAATAGCTTGCTTATGATGCCTCAGTGAGTAAGAGGAAGAACTAGAACCTGAACACAGATTCACCTGCCTCAAAAGACTATTTCCTTCACCTGTGGCTTATGGTCACCCCAGCAGATACTAAGCTAAATTGCTAAATCTGAGATTTGTGTTCCAGTAAACTATATTGTTGCCAACTTGACTACCCCTTTCCATAAAAGAAAACAAACAATGCAAAGCACAAACATAAAATGATTTCACCTAGAACCCAATATAGACTCAAAAACCGAGTATTTTTAAGCTATACCAGGCACTATAAAAAGGTAGATTTTTTTAAGTGTTTATTTCTTTTGCAAACAAAACAGAAACCATAGAAATCAAACAGAGCAATATAAAACACAAAATTTTGCCTACCACTGGAATTCTTGTATAAACAGTGCTCATCTTAAAATTTGAGGCAATATGTAGGAAACAAGGGAAGTTTAATGATTCTATGTTCAATTATGTTAAAATAGGCATGTGTAAATATGAGGTATTTAGATAGATGGATGGATGGATGGATAGATATTCTTGCATTTGTTTGCAGGATTTATCTAACCTATAAGTCTATAAACATATATATATATATATATATATATATATATATATATATATTCTTTTAACTAAATTTTCACCCTGCCAATACTTCTAGAATATTTTTGGAATTTAATTTCTGAAGATTAAATTGCTACATTAATGTATCCTTTCCTCCTTTCTCTCCTTCTCTCTACATATTTACTTTAGCTATGTGGACAGTTTGGCAACAACCATAGAATGAAAATGAGGAAACCACACAGTATTACAGCCAACCCCTCCCTTACAACAAACCCACAAGAAAAATGCCAGCGCACTCCTAAAGAACCAGCCCATCAGTCTCTTCAGGCAAAACTTGCCTCATAACAAGTCACCAAAAGAACCAGGTATTATTCAGTAACTGTGTATTTACTGAGTGACCACTATGTGCTTGGTACTAGACTAGATGCTGAGGACACAGTGTCCACCTAATAGAAGCTCAGAATCTTGTTGGGAGGAACACATGTAAACCAACAATTACAAAAACATTTGATAGGACTCTAATTGTAGCAGGCACATGATGCAGTGACTATGGAAGTATATGTATTCATCCTTGGATACTAAAGACATGATTATTCTTTTGTATTAACATGGGCCTCATATAAATAGTTCCTGACAGAAAGTACAGATGATGGAGGATCATGCTGAGATATAGCAAAAACTCTTTAATTTTACTTAATCCATAGAATATACTGAGGCAATATTTTCCAGCATTGCATCCTAATGAACCTTTTTATTTGTCAAGTCCTTTTCAGCTCCATGCTGTAAACTGACATGCCTGTGCCTTATAAATTTTAATCTCTTTTTTCACCTTTAGTTTCAAAACCAACTTGGACTCAGTTGTCCACCTTTCAGTGTGGGGTGAAGGTCATCACCTGGTCATTTATATTGCTGTGTTCTCAATAAAATAGAGACATATGGCTAATGTGTCCTTAATTGTGTTATTTTGTTGTGCTCTGCTGCTATCATGTCTCCTGAATTTTCTTCAGCCAATTACTGTCAAGTGCATTTAATTCTTCTATTTCATGATAGCCCATTGCCAATATTCTCATCCCCATAGAGCTGATATTCTGCTGAAGAAATACTGGGTTTTTATTTTACACTGATAAAGAAAGTCACTCTGTGATGATTTACTAAAAGCTAAGTTATTCTTTTCTGGAAAGCTTAGGCAGCCATCATGAGGGCTGCTTTCTTTCAGCTTTACAATATATGTCCACGTTCTTTACTCAATACATCACTGTTTCCGTGTTCCACCTAACTATGTGATAACATGGACAGCGCCACAGAAGCTTGGGGAGAAAGGTTGAATTACTCTTGATTCAACAACAAGCAGCAGAGCCTGCAAAACTGCCATTTACTCACCCTCCAGTTAATAAAAAAATGCAGCTGAGATCTCAGTAGAAACATCTGAAGGCAGAAATGAAAAATCTAAAATCTCTATACTTTTGTGAAATGAAATGTTTTTCCCCAAAATATACTGATTTACCATAGCCTCAATACAATTGAAATACTTTATATAGAAATTTTTAAATATGGTGATTATACTTCATGTACAGTATGCTTTTCTGATTTCTTACATTATAGTTTCTTTGTTTTATTGATTTTTTTTTTTTACCATAGAAACTGAGCAGGTTACTTCCTTCCCCCCAGGATGCAATTTAAATTTCTTTTTATTCCTTTAATTTTTAAAGGCATTGCTCCACAAGTTTCAAGAGTTGATTTCAAGATGGAATTTACAATGTGCATCATTTAGGTTAGACCTACATTTTTAGTGCATATCCTAAATGCACTAAAAAGTGAAACATTTTTTAAAACCCAATATAACAGCTAAGTCCAGAGCATGTTTTTTATAATTTTAGCTATTTAGGGAAAACATTAACATTTTTTTTGAAACAGCACAGCATTTCATCATGAAATTTGCAGTGCATGGATACCAAATTTCCCCACAAAGATTTTTCAAAGGTATGTAGGCACCACATTTCTCCACAAAGATTTTAAAGGGGAAAGTAGGAGTGGACTTAGAATGCTGGGTGGCAGCTGGTCTGACATGACAGGCATGAATAAATGTGCCAAAAAAGCCCTTATGGTTTATTGGGTAATTATGGGAAGTAGAATTGGTGCCAGCCAATCAGACTCCTGGGCAGCTACTTCGAAACCCACTTACTCTTAAAGTAGATCATTAAAAATGCACTTCGGTGGAGAAGCTTTGCTCCTCCTCGACATAAACAGTCTATTTGCAAAGTTAGTCATTTGGTCAAAATGCAGCACATCAGTGATGGTACAGTGAACAACCACCTCTATATTACACAAACATCTTCCATTAAAGGCATTTTGGAGTGAAGCTTTAAAACATGAGAGGAGCGAATGAGCCTGCAATGGACATGAGCCCATCCATTTCCATCCATAAAACCACATATTGATGCACAAAAGTGAGTTCATTCCATTTGTTTGCAGGTTTCTGAAATGTAACTCTAGAGCTTAGTGTACAGTGCAAATTGAATCACATTTATTTATATGTCAAACAAAGGACAAAGTTGTTTGGTTTTTTTTTTTTACTTGAAAAGACAAATCTTAATTCCTGGAAGCTGGTTAAGTCCATATCTCCTCCTGCCAAACCATTAGACAAAGAGGTGATCATTAAAAAGCTTACCCAAAGTTACTCAAAAAGATTGGAACTTTTTCTTAATGACTTGGAAGTGACTATTCGTAAATGTGCAATCTCCTGTGGCCCAAAACTTCAAAAGGTAAGTTGGTTCCTTGGGGAGAGGGATGTTGGAACAACACCAAGAAAACCATGAAGACTTTCACCTTGGCCTGAGAAACTATTTTAAGTTACTATTGGATTGACATGAATATGATATTTATTTTCTATTATAACACTCACCTTCATTCATTCCCAGAAGGATATTGATATCTAATCTTGGAAGTCATGCTTCTCAACAACAAAAAAATTTTTAGTTCCCTGAAAAGGAACACATGTTAAGGTCTGGAAAGCTTTGCCAATAAATTCTATTTACTCGTAACCAGGAGCAATGCTGAAAATATTTATAACTGGTTGATATGGACACCAATTGATCAGAATGGATTCCTGGATGCCATTGTACTGGAGTAGGGTGTAAAAGACTTCTAGATGATGAGTTCCAAAAGATGTACTTTAGGAAAGGAGCTAAGGAAGTGAAAACAAAGTACCCAAGACCTTAAGAAAAGAGCCATGGTTCGATTCCCAGCCAGGGCAAATAACCAGGTTGCAAGCCAGGTCTCCAGCCAGGTTTGTACCTGGAGGCAGGTGAAAGGCAGCCATACAATGAAAAGAAAAGAAAAGAAAGAAAGAAAAGAGCCATTAACTGACCAGTTCAGACATATTTCAATATTTTAACAATTAGTGTAGGAATACCTGTATGCATTAACTCACATCAGCTTTGCTCCTACCTTTAGGAAACATCTGTCACACTGGGTTAATCTAAAGAAGCAGCATGTTAAAAGAGTCTGGTATATTAAAAATAAAATTTAAATTTAAAAAAGACCAATTTGCATTGAAATAGACATGGATCAGATGCCCCTGAAGTCCTCCCATCAGAACACAATGGGCAGGTAGTAGGGGAAAGAAGGAAAGAAAGGTGAGTTCAGGGATAAAATAACCTATCACAGCAACTAAACAATTTAGTATTGTGAACCTTAAGAAAGGGAAGCAATTTTGACTAGAAAAGAAATCTTTTTCCTGGCTGGTATGATTCCATGGATTGAGCAGCAATCTATGAACCAAAATATTGCTGGTTCAATTCCCAATCAGGGCACATTGTAGGCCAGACTGCATGAGAGGTAGTCAATGTTTCTCTCACACATCAATGTTTTTCTCCCTTTCTCCCTCCCTTCCCCCCTCTCTAAAAATTAATTAATTAATTAATTAAATTGTAAAGATTTTATTATTTTTAGAGAGAAGGGCAGGGAGGGAGGAAGAAAGGGAGACAGACATCCATGTATGGTTGCCTTTCACCTGCCTCCAGCTATAGACCTGGCTGGAGACCTGGCTTGCAACCTGGGTATGTGCCCTGGCTGGGGAATCGAACCAGCAACCTTTGGGTTTGCAGGCTGGCTAAATAACATTTTTTTGTTTTTTTTTTAAGAAAATAAATCTTAAACAAAGAGAGGTTTAAGGAGGTAAAAATGCAGCCTCTTCTCCAACAAGAATGACAAGTGTGCAGGCCACCAGAAGCAATGAGGTAGACATTGGTCCCCATCAGCATCCTGAATCTAATTTGAAACCCTCATTCCATCTTCAAAGTAGAAGATAAAAAAGTTTACACTGAAGACAAAGCACCTGAAGTTGAATCACATCATCAACCCGCAGCTGATGAGACAGTTAGTGGATTTTCTATTACATTTCCACAGACTGAACATCTTTCTTCACGTGTGAGCTTATTCAGCCTTGGCCAAACACTTTCCTAGCTAGGCCTACTCATCGTCATCTGGGGGCACTGAATGGAAAAATACTCTGAGGAGACAAGACATGCCATTGGGAAATCATTTTAACTCATGAAAGCTTATCCAAAATTGTAAAAAAAAAAAAAAAAAAAAAAAACAACCCAGAGGAAGCAACATGAGAAAGAACCTATGGCCTAGCAACTGGGTTCTTTTTTTAAAAAATGAGGCCTCACACTGTTGATGTGAGCAAAGTGACCTTCTACTTTCTGGAGACATGCCAGATACCAATGGGTGACTGACTTATTAAAAACACAGAACACTCTGTCACTAAGGCAGAGAAAAATTTACATACTTCTATTTTCATACTACAGGCATCAAAATGTTGACCATCAGAGTAAAAATACAACCAGCTCAATTCATTGTGATATTCTTAAGACAGAAAGTTATGACTTAAAATCTCTTCTCTCAAAACATTGATGAGGGTAAGATCTGGTGAAAATAGAGCAGACAGAGAGTGAATATCCATGGCCAACCTTCCTTCACAGATCCTTATGGAGGCCTCATAGGATCCTGGAATTCAAAAGACTGAATTTTAAAATCCATGACAACACAACACATTATAAATGTACATGGTTAGGAAAAAGTAGGTTTACAGTTATGACTACATGAAACAGAGTTTATTCTTGTGTTATTATTCATTAATTATTATATTATTTTCCATATGAACAAGTATAAACCTACTTTTGCCCCACTCTGTTTATTGGTCTCTTTCATTTCAGGATGTTGGTTTTTCTTTAGGTTCTTCTACAAAGAAGGAACAATTGGAGATTATTAATGTCTGCAAAAATAGTTTTCCCCCAACCCCACAACAAGTAAGCAAATTAAATCCTATATCTTAGTTCTCCCAAAGGACCTAAAAGAGAAGGCCTATGAGTATGTATCAAATAAATAACACTTTGGCACAAGCATAAGTTAAAGCTGTGCCTTCTTTCTCTGGGGAAAATTGATAGACACACTCCCAGATCTTAAGTTCTGAAATGTTTTTGCAAATGGTGTGAATGCGAAAGGAAATCTATTGGGCTTTCTCACCTGCTCTTAAAGCTCTGCTACAACCACTTGATCACAATTGGTCTCCTTGAGATACTGATGGACAATTCTCAAAGCGGAGGCCTGGTACATTTTACAGAAAGCCTCTTCCTGGAAGGCAGAGCTCCTTGGAATGATACCACATTGGCCAAAAACCCTTCTTTCCTGCAGTGCAGCATCCATCCAAAACAAGTCTCTCCAGGACCAACATTGCCAAGAATAATACAGACAAACACATTGGCATTCACAAACTTTGAAGGTAGCCCAGAAACAAGAATGTTCAACCTCTTCACAACAGAGAAAGACATGCACCCACAATTCTTTGTCTGGATTACCTATCACATACCTAAGACATTTCGTTTACCCACCACTAGTGAGAAAAGACAAGCTCAAAGAATAATAGATCTTTGGAAAACCCAGTTTATGCTCAAAAATTGGAGGCTTGGGAAAAATGTGATCCTTTAGAACAGTACCTCTTAGTGATGCAGAACTAGTTCTAGCTAGTGGCTCTGTTGAACTTCGTGTTTGAAGTTAGACACTGAGGACAAAGGTCTCTAATAAGTCAACTAAAACTAGTTAATTTACTAGTCTTGACCCAATAGAATGTATATATTTGGTAAAGCTAACTCAAAGTTTCTCTCACCAACTTCCTTAGGCTACATGGCCCCTTCATGGACCTTGGTCCCTCCGCCTTTTTAACAAGGAGATATGTACAGAAGCTACAAGAGATTTAAATTTTGGAAGGCACTGTTATAATATATTCCCTCCAATTTAACAGCAGGAAATTCTTATCAGAACATTCTAAACTCCTTTCCATATTTCTCAATAACTACCAACTCACCTAACATCTTCACAAACTCATTAGTGCCTACCACTTTTGCTGGCTAGAATAACTCATTACTATAAAAAGAGGGACCAGTTTCTTGAAAGGATAGTTTTGTTTCAAAATAACTGTATATTTTAGTCTATAGATGTTTATTAAATAATAACTATTTTAGAACACTCTACTAATAATGATTTGGCTTATGAAATTACTAATAGTTTAATTAACACAAATTCACAACTTGTATTTTAGAAACAGTTTACTGTCCTGGACTAATGTAGATGACTATATTTTCATGTACTCATCTGAGTTTCATAAGCCAAATATGCAGATAATTTGTAGCAAGGTTTGAGTTGAAGAAGAAGATTAGCAAATACCTTGAAAACAATCTTAGACATTGGAATCACAAAGCTATCAAGAGTGGCAGAGTAAAATTAAGAAAGATGGTCCAGGTGAAAATATATAAATACCTTTTAAATGAGATTTGAAAAGGAGATGGAGGAGCAATGAGGTGTAAAAATAAGACAAAGGCAAACTTTCAGGTTTCCAGATAAACAAGCAGACATCATTCATACCTAGTGAGCTACCATACAGCAGAGAGGCCATCAGGCCTCACCAGGAGCAATGCTCCCACCTCGCACGTTAATTATAAAAGGAAGTCTAGTCCTTGTCTGCCATACAGCTAGTTAGATTTCTAGTTTTCCATCTCACTGCTCTAAGGAATCATTTATGTTGGCTCAAGCCACCAGAGACTAATGGATATTCCCCACTCCATAAACCAGCTGCCACATTCATGTGTTTCTATGGAGAGAGTCTAGGGAAAGGAATATGTATGTAAGGCTTTGTCTATAACCAAAACTATCATTCACAGTAACACTGATGGTAATATATTTCCATATGTAAATCAAATCTATATACATATTTCTAAAGTGCTGGTCACCTTACTAATTAAGTGAATATTTATCAAGTCTAGTTGTGAGTGAGTGAAATGCTGTACCAAGTACAAGAAAGAAACTCCAAGCTGCAATAGGACTAGTTCCTGTGTAACAACAAATTTTAGAAAACCTTCCCACCAGGGAAATTTTTATCAAAGCTCAGACTTTATCTTATAAAGATTTAAAGTAGCTCTAAAAAAGAAAAAAAAAAATAGGCAGGGAAAGAAGCAAAAAAAAAAGAAAAATTAGTTGATCCTTCTAATGTTTAAAATGGCAGAAAGTATACTAAAATTATGAATAACTTTATTTGACTAAAAAGTTTAAACACTGATTAAAGCTAAACATATCAGATTTAACCCAAAATATAAGGTACTCAATGACATCATCTTCTATTCAAATGAGTGGACCAATCACACTTAAATAGAAAGATGGAAAACCAAGTCAAACAATTTTTAATTAAATCTCAAGTCCTATGAAATCAGCACCAGAATAAAAAGAATGCTTGGTTATTTTAGCTTCATCCTAGTAAAGTTCAGAGTTTTATGCTTATGATTATTTTATTTATATATTTATTTATCTTTTGTGTCTTTTGTTGTTATCTCCTGAGCTTAGCAAACTCAAGAATGATACTGGCTAGAAATTTTGCTCTGTAGCCTAGAACTTGGACATCAGCCTAATCAAATTTATTTTGCAATAAAGCCAGAAGTCCAATTCTTACAGCCCTCTTACATACTCATACTACTATGGTAATTTACAACATAAGAGAAGAAAAATTAATCTCAGGTCGTAGCATTTAACTCAGCTACAGTGGAACAAACCCACTGTTTCTATGGAATTGTATGAATTTAGACTATTTTATGCCTGAATCAACATGAGGGGAGCTGAATCTTCTGAATATGGATTCTCTATAATTCACAGAGAGTAATTTACCCAGAATGTGGAGAAAACAGTATTGTTTTTGGTGGAGTGTGGAAGTGGCAAATAACACAATTTTTAAAAATAAAATCCCTTGTAAATAAGGGTAATCAGTTTTTAGAAAGCATAATATGTTCTTTTTATTGTTTTTCTCCCTTAGTATAATAAATGAAAACACTTTTTATCCCCTCCCTACTTCTTAAAGGAAGTTTCAAGATGGAAACCATGAGAATAAAAGCTGTATGGTAGCTGTGAAAAACAGCAGTCTAACAGCCACTAGAGAAAACAGATGAATTTGGAGCTCCCCTAAAAGCTCTGTCCCCAGGGAATTGTCACCATTTTATCCATCTGACAGTTCACTGAAAAGTTCCATTCTCAGAGCTTGTCTTTATTTGACATGACTTAGAACTCACTTTGTGCAAACAGACCTATCTACAGGGCATTTGTCAAAAAAAATCAATAGCAATTGTTCAACACTGCTGCTGCCTCAGGCAGCAATCTCAGTTGGGGCTCACAAGAGGCTGACTAAAACTTAAAAGGAGAAACTAGGGAATGATATGTCCATGCAGGCTTTGAAAGTCCTGAAATAGGCCTGGCAAGCAAGAAAGTCATGTTTATGAGCAAGGCTGCGTACATGCCCAGAAAGACTTAAGAAGGTCATAATGTCATACACCTAGCTGACCTTGGGGCTCTACTCAGTAATACAGTGAAGGCAAGACAGGCTTATAAGTAACCTGACATGAAAGTGTGCCTCAAAATACACACACACACACACACACACACACACACACACACACACACACAGAGGGAAGGCTGCGAGCCCTATTGGTTTCAAGGCATTTAAGGAAATTTGTCCAATTTTTATCTGATCTCTGAGGTCACCGAACAGAGATTTCAGTGGCTACATACAAGTTTACAAACTTTTTTATTAAGATTTTATTTATTATTTTTAGAGAGAGGGCAATGGAGAGAGGCAGAGAGAGAGAGAGAGATCAATGTATGGTTGCCTTTCACCTGCCTCCAGCTACAGACCTGGCTGGAGACCTGGCTTGCAACCTGGTTATGTGCCCTGGCTGGGAATTGAACCAGTGACCTTTGGGTTCTCAGGATGGCACCTTATCCACTGTGCCACTAGCCAGGGCCAAGTTTACAAACTTTATACATGCTACAGAGTTAGTTCAGGAACATCACTAAGTAAACAAAGAAAAGGTAATGCCAAAATCTCAGATGAGTAGGGAAGGAGTAGGGAAAAACGTAATTTCCAGTGTTGTTACATGATATTATATTAAATGTTCTTTTTTTTTTTCCATAAAAGGCTACAAGGTATGCAAAAAAAAAGTGTAACTTATATACCATAAAAAGATTAGGGCCCTGGCTGGTGGCACAGTGGATAAGGTTCTGGCCTGCGAACCCATGGGTTGCTGGTTTGATTCCCAGCCAGGGTACATAACCAGGTTTCAAGCCAGGTCACCAGTCAGGTCTGTCGCTGGAGGCAGGTAACCATACATTGATGTCTCTCTCCCTCTCTGCCTCTCTCCTTTCCCTTCTCTCTAAAAATAATACATAAATAAATAAATAAGGAATGTAAACTGTACCTAAGGAACCCTAGAATTTGAACTCACTAGGCAAAATCTTTAAGGTGACCATCATAAATATATTCAAAGAGATAAAAGAAACTACTTATAATGAATTAAAATAAATTATAAGAATAATGTCTCACAAAATGGAGATCATCAATAAGACAAGTCATGAGAAAGAAGAAGGAGAGGGAGAGAAAAAGAGGAAAAGGGGAAGGATGATGAAGAGAAAGGTGAAATATGAGGAGAGCCAAATATTCTGAAGTTTAAAAGTACAAAAATGGAAATGAAAAATTCCCTCAAAGGAGTCATCAACAAATTTAACTGGCAGAAAAAAATAATCAGCAAACTTGAAGACAGCTTGATTAAGATTTTCCAACCAGACAAATAGAAAGGAAAAGAATGAAGAAAAATTAGCAAAGCCTCAGAGACCCATGGGATTTCATTCAAGCATGCCAGCCTACCTATAATGCGAATGCCAGAAGGAGAGGCAAGAAAGTTGCAAATATTTGAAGATATAATGGCCAAAAACTAATGAAAAATGTTAACCTGCATGTCAAAGAAGCTCAGGAGACTCTGAGTAGGATAAACTTAGAGACACACACCTCAATAAATCATATTCTGTCAAAAAAAAAACAAAGACTGAGAAGAAATCTTGAAAACAGCAGGAATAAAGCAACTCCCCATGGATGCCTACTTAAATCCTACCTCATCAGTAATTACATTAAATGTAATGGACTAATAACTACAATTAAAAGAGAGATTGCCAGAATGGATTTTTTAATGATCTAATTTTATGCTGTTTACAAGTGACTCATTTTAGATTTAAAGACACAAATTAGTAAAAAGTAAAAGGATGGAAAAGGGTACACCATGCAAATAGAAACTAAAAAAGAGCTGAAGTGACTATGTTAGCATTAGACAAAATAGACTTAAGACAAAAATTGTTACAAAAACATAAGGACATTTTATAATGATAAAAAGGTCAGTCCAACAACTTCCTCTTTGATAATTGCTACTGGATGCTTATCTCAAAGTCAGTATATCCCAAAGGATTTCCTTATGGTTTCTCCAAAACAACTCCTCCTATAGTCTTCCACATCTCCTTTAAATCAACTATATCCTTCCAGTACACTAGGCAAAAATCTTAACTCCTCTTTTCTTTCGCTCCTTACATCTGCTCTTCAGCAAGTTCTATCAGCATTACCTTAAAAAACATATCAAGAATTAAAGCACTTTTCTTCACCATCACCACCTTGATCCAAAGATCAACTCCCTCCTGGATTATTTCAGTAACCTCCTCAATAAGCTGTCCTTATTCTTTCCAGTTACCCCAGAACATTAAGGGGTATAGTTACTGAAAAGGACACTGTAATTAGCATTAGTAACAAGATAGAAATAGGAAAATATAGAAGTAGTATTCAGAGCAAATTTGGCAAATAACTTTCAAAATGTTTCAAGTAAAGCTACGGAGAATTTCCATTAATTTCACATTTCCAAGAAAGCTTTGCTATAATAAACTTTGTTTTCTTTATAACTATATTGGCAAGTACTTCACAACAAATCATTTTGCTAAAAAGATATTCCCCCCTCAACGTTGTCCATTTAACAGTTGCCCTCCATGAGAAGTTCCTCATTGTATATTCCTAGTATTTGCATGCCAGGTGAAAGGAATGAGGCTGCTGAACCATTGTAACCAAACTCTTTTATTTTTTTAAGATTTTATTTATTATTTTTAGGGAGAGGGGAAGGGAGAGAGGCAAAGAGGGAGAGAGACATCAATGTATGGCTGCCTTTCACCTGCCTCCAGCTATGGGCCTGGCTGGAGACCTGGCTTGCAACCTGGTTATGTGTCCTGGCTGAGAATCGAACCGGCGACCTTCGGGTTCACAGGCCAGGCATCTTACACACTGTGCCACAAGCCAGGGGCCAAACTCTTTATGTCTCTAATGGTCAGCTAACAGACAGCATTTCCCTTTCATCATACTCCCATTCCTGTCCCCATAACAGTTTTTAAAAATAACTCATAAATCATCTATTTAATATATACACATACATTCAGAAAAAGAAATTGGGAGAGAGTGTTGTCTGCATGATACTAACAGGCAATGCAGTGGCCCCTCCCTGCTAATCAGGTCATATAATACAGCACATCAAAGCAAAGATTTGGGGTCTAGCAGGCTTAGGTTCCATACTGGTCCCCATATACAATTCAAGTTAGACACCAAACCTCTCAGCTTCAGCTCCATCCTCGGGGAAATGAAGAGCTATAGTAGTATCTACTTCACTTGATGTTTGTAAAAATTAAATACAATAAATGAGTCTATAATACAAGTTCTGTGTCTGGCACAACATAGAATAAGTCATACCTATTAGTGTTATTTTCATGTAACAGGAAGAAAAACAACAGCACTAACAAAAATTAATCATCACTCATGAAATGAGAAAAATAAATTTTAAACTATACCCCTTCACTAACAAGCTGTGGGTAGGGAAAAAATTCTACCTAAGAATTTTAATTTCCCCCTCCAAGTCAAAGATTTTACCAGTTTTTTGTATCATATATTCTAAGGGCCAGGGAATTCCCTTTCTGTAAGGGATAACACAATTAGGAATATCCAAGGGCCCTGCAAACTTGGGAAAAGAGGTAATGAGATCTCCAGCTATGAAAAAAAGCTTGCAATGTATTTCTTTATAGTTTTATTCATTATTTTCAGAGAGAAGGGCAGGGAGGGAGGAAGAAAGGGAGCGAAACATCCATGTATGGTTGCTTTTCACCTGCCTCCAGCTACAGACCTGGCTAGGGACCTGGCTTGCAACCTGGTTATTCACCCTGACTAGGAATCGAACCAGCGACCTTTGGGACTTATTTAAGAAAAAGCAGAAAATCAAAACTATGAACATTAAAATGGCAACAAATTCACATCAACATCTGAATCTAAAAAAACAAACTAAGCAAACAACCAGGAGAGCAACAGAATCATAGACATGGAGATCATTCAGAGGGTTATCAGCAGAGAGGGTAGAGGTGGGGAACGGGACAAAAGATGCAGGGATTGAGAAAGCATAGCTGGTAGGTACAACATAGACGAGGGGATGTTAAGAACAGTATAGGAAATGAAGAAGCCAAAGCACTTATATGCATGAACATGAAGGGATGTATTGCTGGAGAGCAGAAGGGAGCAAGGAAGGAAAAACTGGGATAACTGTAATAGCGTAATTAATAAACTACATTAAGAAAAAGAGTTGGAGTTGACTCATTCATTCTGTTTCAGTAGTTCCTTCACTCTGCTCCTTCCTATTGCTTTAGATGTGGACTTCCTTCTCCATCCATCAATTCTGCCACTGCTCTTACTTATGCTCGAAAAGGTTCAGCCACCAGAAAGGAGTGAAGGTTTTGGCAATAATAACCCCCACTAGTGACCATGATAACAAAATGGTATCATCTCTACAAAAGCGCTGTACAAAAATAAGGCATTAGAACATGATTTTATATTAGTAGTCACAGAAAGATGCCTAAATCACCTATGTCATGGTATTATATTCTGTTCAGCTTGAATTTGTAAATCAACATTATGTTTATCTACTGTGCTTTCAATAACTGTTTCTCTTGTGAAGACATTGGGATTCCCCCCAAATGAGCAGGGAAAAACATTTTTATTTACAAATCTATCTCCTTCTAGAAGCAAATAGATGCAAATGTAAGAAAGCACATTTAAGGATATTACCACTAGCGTTGAGTACTACAGATACTTCAGATGTTTAGGATATGAAAAACTGGAGGGAAGGCTTCATTTAACCAACCCATGTAGTTGAAGGTAAGCTCCCCAAAGTGCATCTACAAGTTAGTTTCAAGTTCCTTACATAACACAGAGTAATAGTAGACTTGGCTCCACGTAGCATCCACAGAAGCCCTAGAGAACTCTCCCCCTGGGGTCCCTTAGGCCCCCCTTACACAGGCTGTAGTCTCCTCCTAAGGGGAAAGAAGGAAAATTCAAAGGCCCAGACAGATGCCCTTTGCCTCACCCACCTTTATCTTCCCAAAGTTGCACTGATCTATGAAACATTCATTTCCCGTCCCTTTCCTTTTCTAACCTCCACTTCATATATATATATATACCTTTTCTCAACAGGAACCTCTTTAACTAAGGTGTTAGCACCTTACCTTAGCCCAGGACGTAAGCTCTGCTAGATGCTTCCAGGTGTCAACTAATTTGGTAGCTATAACTGAACAAAGTTGATGTGCTGAGATGTTGTAAATAAGAAACAGAGCTCTAAGAATCATTATAAGTTAACATCATTATTTTAAAACTGACAAGAAATTTACTATTACCTTTATCACTGGAATATAGAGGGAATTTGCTAGCACTGTGCTAAGTCTATTCTCTGGACTCCAGTTTGCCAGTTTCTTTAAAGCTATCTTTCATATCCAAACACTGTCCTGTTTGTCACTTACATCACCTACTGGCTCAGTCACAAAGCTCCCTGTCATCTCTCGATAGGAGTCCAACAGCTTCCAGAACATCAGTTCTGTCACTAACACTTACTTCTTTTCAACCTACATAAAATTATATTAATTTAACTGGGCTAGAGACATTCCTTTTCTGTTAAGATCAACCTTGAGGCCAGACCTGTCCTTACTCGGCATTTTTCTGCAGGGATTATTTTAAGGGCTCTCCCTCTGGGTCTCTCTCCATTGCTTTAGTCAGGGACTCAGTTCGTGCTTGCCATGCTCAAGATTGTGAAAATGTTTCCCTCAGTTGACACCCTATTAACTCCAGAGGTGAATTACTTTAGAGGTGGGCTTCTGCTAAATTATAACTGGCACATTCAGGTCAATTATCCCCCCTCTATCCATCCTGAAGTGGTTCTCTCTTGGGTAGTAAGAAGAGTCCCCTCTTTCTCAGAACCTCTGTTCCTCACAGGTTACCTCAGCCAGGTGGCTGCCTGGCTGCCAAGTGGAGGGGGATCCAAGCCATCTCCTTGGACAAAGGTACACACTTTGCTTTCCTTTCATGCGTGTCTCATGGACATCGTAAAATCTCAAACACTGCTGAAGGTGTCTCATGGTTCTTTTCCACACACAGAATACAATAGCACTTTTTGCTGATTTATAAAGAAATGACATTGTACAGCAGTAGGCAAGAGTCAATTGACAGTTGTTCGTATGGAAAAATGATACAATAATTAATAAATAATAATATAAGAATAAACTGTTTTATGTACTCATAACTGTAAACTTACTTTTGCCTACCCATATATGTGAGAATATTTGTGGTCTGCTTTTCCTAACATGACAAGAGAACAACAACAACAACAACAAAAAGAATAAAATACAAGTGGCCACTATATCCATTGCTTTCCCAAACTCTCCCAGAGTCCAAACCACTCATACTCTCAGCTATTCTCACCAGAATAGCTGGTATTAGTCATACTGTAAGTAAGCCACTTACCACAGAGACTCCCAAACAATATAGAAGATAGTTTCTGTCTCTCATAACAGCCTGAGGTGACAGAGACTCCTGAGGTTGGTAACTCTGCTCCAATTAAGAACCCACATTCTTTCCATACTCTTGTCCCTGTATTTCCAAGGGGGTTGCCCTCATCTGCATCTTCAGAGCTGATTAACCACACCACAGACTGTGACAAGAAGGAGAAAGTAGAGCAACTTTCCCAGGCCCAGACACTTAAGTGGCAAAATCAGGAGGACAGGGTAGAGAAAGGCAGTCGCATGGCTTCCAGGTAGATTTGAAATAAACTAGATCATTGGGCAAAGCTCTGAACTGATAGAGAAAGATGAGATTGAAAACTAGATTCCCATGATAAACTAGAGTGCAGACAGGGAACCAAGATGAGGGCAGAAGACTTCAGATTGGATGGTGGAAAATGCTCAAGTTAAATAAATGAGTCATGGTCTATTCTCGCCAAGGCCCCAAGCCGGGAAATTGTTCTCCCTAGAGCCCACTAGACTCTGAGTCCACAAGTAACTGGCCATTTTCTGCCCTAGTTCACAAGAGAGCAAGTCCTGCATAATCAGATTCCATGTTTCAGGGCCTGGAAGGGACTCTGTCCATATTTAGCCATTCAGCATTGTGCACCATCCTTTAGACAGAATATGGAGAAGACTAAGAACAAAGATGTCCCTTCTCTCACAGAATGCAAAATCTAGCAAGGAAAACAGACATTAGATATCATGCCCATAACAATGTGAAGCAAACATTTTAGTAGAGAAAGTACTTGCTGGTGAGGAACATGGCCTGCCTTGTAGAGAAGGAGGGACCCATTCTGCCCAGGGAACTCAGGGAGCATGCGTGAGCAAGTGACCCCAAGCTGAGTATGAGGAGTGGCAACAGGATGGGATAACGACCAGGAAAGTACTCTGGATGAACTACAATATACAGGTATTGCTCTCTCATAGTTCCAAAGAGAAGCTGGTATCAGAGTTAGTAATAATAATAATAATAATAATAATAATAATAATCCATTGTACTATTGATTTTCTTTTTGGATTTGCATTTCTAAAATCCTGACTCTGATTTATTTTAATTCTATTTTTATTAAGGACTCTCCTTCCCTGGTGACTCTTGCCTCCCTGGTGCTGATGATTTCATTTAAGCCCTTCAACCTCACTGATCCAAATCCCTTCCCCTAAAGCTTTGTCCTAGGGCAACCAATACTTATGGCAGACAATACCCTATAAATAACTAGTTGCTACAAAATGTTAGTTACTACACAACCACTAATGAAAATACACTGCAAGAATATTTCTATCATCAGCCCAACTGGAGCACCCTTAAGCCCTTTTAGTCTAAATCATCTTTGGCAAATGTTTGTAGGATCAGAAACATACACCATCATAAAAGGGAAAAATGAACAATTCTGATGGCATTTTTCACACAAGCGAAGGATAGAGGGTTTTAGGTATAGAATAAGATAGACTGCCCAGTGGATATTCCTGTAGTTTGGACCATCAGGAGTGACTAGGTTCAGAATTAACTCAGCTTAGAGCAACAACAAAGAGCAAATAAACCCTTGGCAAGAAGTAAGAAAGAGTAAAGCAATTAAGAAGCAGCAATTGCATCTTCAGAGGGGTAACGTCTCCTTTCCTCTCATCCTTTACATCCAGGACTGTGTTGCTATATAAATCACAAATACTTCAATCATTCTCCAAATATTTATTGAGCACTTACTATGTGCTACACAGTGTGCTAAGTACTGAAAACTGACACAGTAACAGATACACACGGTCCTGACCATGTGGACCAATAAACACACAAATAAGTCCATGACTACAAATTGTGATAAAGGCTATAGAGGAAAGTTAGTTTAATGAACATTTTGAAATGGGTTTAGTATTGGCCATAAAAACTGTTTTAATTATATTGACATTGGCTCGATCATTTCTGGACAGACCTAGTATATCTCCAAATGAAGAGGAATAAACAAGCAAGTGACAGTAAATGAGAATGACATGCAGTACTGAAAGCAGAGGAGGATGGGGTTTGATGAACAAGGCAATGAAAAGGGAATCCTATGTAAGCAGGACAGTGGGCTTACCTGTATTCCACATAAACCAGCTCCCCTGGTTATGGCAGCCAGGGGGGTCATAAAATGTCCACTTCTCAACCCAGGTCATTGGACTTTGGTTATTAAGTTGCTCTCATTTTTTTTTAATTTTATTTATTTATTTTTAGAGGGAAGGGAAGGGAGGAAGAGAGGGAGAGAAACATCAATGTGTGGTTGCCTCTCACACACCCTCAACTGGGGACCTGGCCTGCAACCCAGGCATGTGCCCTGACTGGAAATCAAACTGGTGACCCTTTGGTTCACAAGCTGGTGCTCAATCCACTGAGCCATGCCAGCCAGGGTTATTCTCTGTCTTCAGGATCAAGATAGGAAGGCAGAAGTTATAAACGGTTTGAATTCTGACCTCTAAGGTTGTCACCAAGTCAATTTTTTATCTCTCCAAGTAGAATTAATCATTAGATACTCTAGGTTCACATAATACTTTAACCACACCTTACACTCTCACTACTGCTGTGTTATAATCACATCTTTGCAAATCTTTCTCATCTTCTAGCTTTTGAGAAATATTATATCTTATTTATATCTTTGTAGTCCAGCACACTGCTGGAAAATAGTAACTACAATATACATGTATATTAAATAAATACATGAAAAACTAAGTCAATTAATCAATTGGTCATTAAGTTCTGTGCGATTTATTTGTATTACAAGGAGATATGTATTTATATATACTACATGTTTTCACTTGAAAGTGTCTAAAGATAATAATTGATGAGAAATAGTTTCTTTGTTTTATTAGATAACTGTCAAAATCTTAGTGAAAGGAATGAAAGAAGTTGAAAATATACTAACCTAGGCATTAAGTAAGCAACTATTTATTTTCCTATAAAAAAGCCAGTGCATCATAAAAAAAAAAAAAAAAAAAAAAAATAGCGCTGCACTGAGTTACTTTGGGCTCTCATTGAAAATGTAATGCTTTCTACTATAAAAGACTTATATTCCAAATTGACATTATATGAATGAAGTTATTCTCAAGCTGTCTTATTTGGATCATTACATTTTGCAAAAAATGCCAGCCACACACAGTTACTGAGATGCTTTCACCACCTACAATGGCCAGGTATCAGGTGTAATAGGACCAGGCTCAGCAAACAAATTAAAATGTGTGTCTTTGTTGAATGGTACTATTCCAAGCAGTGTAAGTGACATGGCAATTAATGTCTGTGAACAGCTGGGTTTAAAGATTAAAGTGATTATTTCACCCTGCCAATGGACAGATCCACCTAAATGTATTGAGATGTTGGCATTTTAAGATACATTTCCGTGAATTACTATGGACGAAAGCATGCTGTTTAGAAATTTTTTATCTAATTATACCACAGGAGAAGACCATTTTGAAGTATTTCAAGAGGCAAGCCAGAATTATAGTATATAAACCAGGAATTTTATATTGCTCTTTATATGGTCACAGATGAATCACAGTCTTATCAGGGTAAGAAATCATTTGATTACAAAGAATGATTCAGGTTTCTTTCTGGATATGCTGCTTCTTTTGTTCCCATGATAATGGTCTTTATAGGAGAGAGAGAGGGAGAGGGAGCTTGATTTCTGGGTCTTTGGAAGTTCCCATCAGTTTTAACAGGAGTGTTCCACAAAATAGCTGTATGATCAGAAAGTTCCAAGGCCATGAGCACAAAGTATGTCCAAAGCCCAAGTATCAATTTTTCTTTAAGTTACAATGTCTCTATTACCAAACTGGCACTGTGAGTTCTAATGACCAAACCCACCACAGTGGAGTCTTGACATCCTAAGGGAATGTATCCTGTGACCTTCCAGATCTTAAGAACATTCAGGAACTAGTAAGACAGAACTGGCAATGTACCGTGTTTTAAGGGACACTTTCACAAAGAAACAACACCAATCACTCCAAGAGACTTACTTCTTGGGAAATGAGGCCAATTCATTTGCATAGCAAATATTTATTGAGGTCTTTCTTTCATAGCTCATTTACCTCCAGATTACAGTTTCTGAAGGTCCTTCACTCTCATTCACACTTCAGCAAATCTACAAGTTGGATTTGCAACATAATTGACATAAAAATGTTAAATCTGTCCATGTAAATATTATATTTTATTTAATACACACATTTATAGAAGATTTTTTAAAGAGAGGATGACATACTCTAAACTTTCTGAATTTCACTTCTTACTTGAGAAAATATGACAAATACATCACCCTGGGGTCAATCAAGGCCTCACTCCAGACAATGCACCTGACCTTAAACAACCTTCTTTCTTACTAGGATAGCTCCTCTCCTGGCTTTATTAAAATAAATAACCTTTGTTTATCCTCCTTATAGAAATATGCTTATTCCAATATTTTTGGGATAATAATAAATCTGTAAGTACCCAGAAATCTTATTTTCTTTAACCTAGCCTTTTATTTTGATTTTTTTTTTCCTTTGACTCAACCTGGTCTCAGCTAGCATCCTGATTCACCCACTTTCTTCTCCCTTGCTTAATCATTAATCCTTGAGGAAAATGTGGTTCTTTTCAGTATCCAGTAGTCTTAGAAACAAGGTCCTGGGTCTGTTACTATTGAGATTGAGTTTTTAATCAAACCAAATATAATATCCTGGCCTCAGTTGTGTTTTAGGTCCACACCCAGGAAAGCAGAACAATTTCATAGAAAAACTCCTTGAGAAACTAGACAGAACAACTCTATGGCTAACACCAGAACCAAATGCAAAGATCAATTACCTCCTGCTCTACCACCAACCAATCTGTAGAGAACACAACCCTGACACTATTAGTCACTGTGATTAATGATATTTTTCCCTATGTAATCCATCCCCTGGAAGCCATTAGGGAGCCACATCTTTGAGCATGAGCTACCTGTGACTCTGGGCAGGGTGCCATCTCCTTAATAAATCCTTACTTTCTTGGCTTCGACTCTTATTAGCATCTAATTTGGCTTTGATGCACACAAGCAAACAGATCCCTTCAGTCCAATATCAAATCTAAAGCTCTCTTCACCACATCCCCCAGCAAACTTGACCCCTTGTGCAAATAAGATTTCTGGTATCCACGCTGTTATCTCAGATTATTTTAAGGTAAATTTTCCAATTAAGCTCCACCTATGACCATTGTTGCATAATAGCTAAAACATACAAATAAGTAATAAGCCACAAAAGGCCTATTTTAAAGAAAAGAACTTACATAAACTAGACTAGTTAGGAATTAGGTCTTGGAGACAAAGTCTTGACTTTGATCATGAGAAAAGTATCGCAATACTTTGAGCAGAGTTAGAAACAAGCACCTTTTTATTGTAGGGTTTGCCTGGAAAGGAGTGGCAGTGAGTGAGAAGTGGCATGAATAAGTAGAGGAAAGACAAAATGGTTCATATTCCTTCAATGCCACACACAAAAAAAAATTTAGATTTGCTCAGGCAGACCTTTTCTTAAGTAGAAGAATAGCAAACTAATAAATATCTGAGAAAATGTTAAAAACCTAGAAGAAAATAAATCAGAAGGAAACTGAGACACCATGCTGCCTTAATAATTTAAACAAAAAATAATGAAATAAAGAATGAGCTCTATAATTAAATGTAACAAGAAAGACCCCCAACCCAAAAAAACACTGTAGATAGTGAGTTGTTAGGAGCTGGAGACTGATCAGGTAGCAACCTGAAGCAGGGACTAGCATCAAAATAACTCCAAAATGTTGCCAGGAGTATGCTATAGAAATAGATACAAAAGAAGGTTAAAACAGATCATCTCTAAGATCCATTCCAATTCTTATTGTTATGAAATGTAACAGGAGTGAGCTCAACCTAAGACACAGAGGCAAACACAGGAGCCTGTCAAGTTGGGGAGACAGAAAAGTATGGCTCAAAAAAGGGAACAACAGATCAAGGTCCCAGTGGGCAAGCTAAGCAATGAAGAAATAGCCAGCCTAACAGGCACATAGTTTAAAATGCTGGTGATAAAGTTGCTCACAGACTTGATAGGTATGCATAAGGATGGCAAACACAGAAGGGAAGAAGTGAAGTCTGGGCTACATGAAATGAAGGAAAATATGTATGAAACCAAGAGTGAAGGGAAGAAAAATGGGGTTCAAATCAATGACTTGGAACATAAGGAAGAAATAAAGTCAACCAGTACAGAAAGGGGCGATAAGAATTGCAAAAAAAAAAAAAATGAGGAGAGGCCTAAAAACCTCTGAGATGACTTTAAACATGCCAACATCAAAATTATTGGGGTACCAGAAAGAGAAGAGGAAGGACAAGAAATTGAAAACTTGTGTGAAAAAATAATGAAGGAAAACTTCCAAAACTTGATTAAGGAAATAGACATAAAAGTCTAGGAAGCACAGAGAGTCCTAAACAAGCTAGACCCAAGGAGGATGACACCAAGACACATCATAATTGAAATGACAAAGATTAAAGATAAAGGGAAAATCTTAAAAGCAGCAAGAAAAAAGAAGAGAGTTACCTTCAAAGGGATTCAATACAATTATCAGCTGACTTCGCAAAAGAAACTTTGCAGGCAAGAAGGGACTGGCAAAAAGTATTCAAAGTGATGAAAAGCAAGGACCTACAACCAAGACTGCTCTATCCAGCAAAGCTATCATTTAGAATGGAAGGGCAGATAAAGTGCTTCCCAGACAAGGTAAAGCTAAAGGAGTACATCATCATGAAGCCATCATTATATGAAAATTAAAGAGACTTATATAAGAAAAAGAGGATGAAAATTATAAACATTAAAAAGACAACTAACTAACAACTATCAACAACAGAACCTAAAAAACAAAAACAAACTAAGCAACCAGAATAGGACCAAAATCATAAGTATGGGGATCATTGGGTGGGTTACCAGCTGGGGTGGAGTAAAGAGTGAAATGGGGAAATGGTGCAGGGATTAGGAAACATAATTTTTTTCCTAATAGACAGGGGGAAGTTAAGAATAATATAGAAAAGGAGCCCTGGCTTGTGGCTCAGTGGATAGGTGCCGGCCTATGAACCCAAAGGTCGCTGGTTTAAGTCCCAGCCAGGGCACATAACCAGGTTGCATGTCAGGTCTCCAGCCAGGTCTGTAGCTGGAGGCAGGTTAAAGGCAACCATACACTGATGTTTCTCTCCCTCTTTGCCTCTCTCCCTTCCCTTCTTCCTAAAAATAACTAAGTAAATAATTTTTAAATAATAATAATAATATAGGAAAGGGGAAATCAGAGAACTTATATGCACAACTCATAGATGTAAATTAAGAGAGGGGTGGGACTGTGGAAGGGAATGGGGACCTTGAGTGGAGAGAAGCAAAAGGAAAATAACTTGGGACAACTTTAATAGCATAATCAATAAAAATATACTTAAAATAAAATAAGGCCACTTTGCTGTCCTCTAGAGAATGAGTAAAAGGAGATCAAAAGCTCAAGAGGGAAGATTCCCTCTAAGGTAGTTAAGAAGATGAAAGTGGTCATATTGGAGATATGAGATCTGTCCAGAGAATGTTCAACCTTTGTTAATATACCAAGAACAGTTTGTGCGACACCCCTGTAACCTGGCAGTCAAGGAGAGTGGACTGTAATGGACATGTGTCAACAATGACTTCACTTGTGCTTGTCAGCGGAGGCGACAGATACTGTTGAGTGAGCATATGTACTGTGCGCCTATCGCATTCAAAATGACTGAAGGGGTAAAGCAACAAATCTGCATCAAATTTTGTGTTAAGCTTGAACATTCTTCCCAGAAGCTATTCGGATGATTCAGAAGGCCGAAGCTATGGGCAGCGGTGATGGGCAGCTTCATCACAACAACGCACCTGCTCATGCATCACATCTGGTGCAGAATATTTTGGCAAAACATCGAATCACCCAGGTGACTCAGTCTCCCTACAGCCCAGATTTCACACCCTGCAATTCCTGACTTTTCCCAAAACTAAAATCACCTTTGAACGGGAAGAAATTTCAGATCCTTGATGACAGTCAGAGAAATATGAAGGGGTAGCTGATGGTGATTGGGGGAAATGTGTGTGGTCCCAAGGTACCTACTTTGAAGGGTACTGAGGTGCCATTGCTCTATGTACAATGGTTCTTGTGTCTTCTTCAATAAATGTGTCTATTTTTCATAGTACATGGCTGGATACTTTCTGGACAGACCCCGTATAAAGAGGTAAAAGTGAAGAAATCTGAAGATAGGGTTCGTGACTGGACTGGATATGGTGGTGAGGAAAATGGTGGAATTGTGGATAACTGCTATGTTGCCTACTTAAGTAATCAGAGGTATGTGATCCCTTTTACTCTGATATGGATGCTTAGGGGGAAAACAAAGCTATTAAGGAAAACCTTCTTATTAAGGTATTTTTTTTTTAAGATTTTATTTCATTATTTTCAGAAAGAGGGGAAGGGAGAGAGGGAGAGAGACAGAGAGGGAGATAGACATCAATGTATGGTTACTTTTCACCTGCCTCCAGACACAGACCTGACTGGAGACCTGGTTTGCAACCTCGTTATGTGCCCTGGCTGGGGAATCGAACTGCGACCTTTGGGTTCGCAGGCCAGTGCCTTATCCACTGTGCTACCAGCCAGGGCCTTTATTAAGGTATTATTGACTGGACATGTAAATAATAAAAGGTACATCAAGTGTCAAATATTAAAGCTGCACCAGTTTCCAGATGTACGGGGCTCACCATAGCAGGATGGATGTGAACATTTGAGGCTTGATTGATTAGCTTTTTCAGCATTCAAGTGCAAGTATAGGGAGGTTGGTGGGTGGGGACTGAAGCATGCAGATTGAAGCTAAGTAGATTCCCTGATATGCACGTCAGAAAAAATTTGCAAAATATTTACCCATCACCAAGTAGCTGATTAGCACTGTCACGGTACAAATCTTTGACAGTGACGAGTCTAGGCAGGGATGTTCTTTACCATCTTAGTGCCACAGGCAAGACTCAAAGGCAAACAGAAATGTTCAGGGGAGGAAGGAATTAAATTACTTCCCTATATTAAGTGAGGCTGAATGGCAAAGTCAAATCTTATCCCATACGCTTGTGAAATAGAAAATCTTTATGTACGATATTGGTCTCTTATTATTGCATGAATTGCAATAATAGAAGTCACCATCTCAACCTTAATCCTTGCTTAGAAGCATTTGGTTGTGAGCTATATTGATGGTACTCAGAAGCAGCTAATCAATAGTGCAAAGATTCTTTCTGACGTGGAAAATCAGAACCTGGCAGATAAATGGACTTTCTGTCTTGTCTCTCAAATCAATAGGTCAATTAGTGCTAGCTCCAAGTATTTGATATATATTTAACCTAAAAATAACAGTTCTTTTGACCCAATTCTATAAAACTCTTTATTAGTAAGCTACCTATAAATTATTGCGGGGGAAGAACTAAAAGTCATTAACAGATAGTTTGACAGTGAAAAGGAAAGGAATCACTTTCATACGGGACCTGGAGACATCTTTGGTTCATTGTTTTCTGTAATAGCTCTCATCTACCCCTGTAATACCTCTCATCTCTCTCCCCTCATCTTTTACTCATTCCCACTGTCATTGCTTCCCCCATTAATGCAAGTCTCAAACTCTCCAATGCTCTTTAATTAATTCACTCACTGTGCATAAATTGAGCAGCTATTTATGCAGCAGGCACTAGTCTACATACTTGGGAAGCAAACAGAAACTTCTTAAGAAGGTTACATTCTACTGGGGAAAACATCTGAACAAAATTAAAAGCAATAAGTAAGTAAATGATACAGTGTGGTAGCAGGTAATAAGTGCCACACACACACACAAAGAAAACAGAAAGAGAAACTATAGTAAAGTAAGGAGGATCAATCCAGTACAGTGGGAAGGTGTGTTACAGTTTTGGATAATCTGGTGAGGCAGTCCGCATGGAGAAGGTAAAATCTAGCAGAGATTTGGTAGAGGGGAAGGAGTTAGCAAACCAGACATCTGTGGGGAAAGCATTCCAGACATAAGAAATAGCCAGGGTGAGAACCCAAAGCCAGAAATGCAAGAATGCTCTTGTTGGCTAAAGGGATTAAGGAGTAGACAGGAAGTGAGGACAAATTCTTGTCCTTTTCCCACAGTAGGACTGAAGTCAGAAATGCAGAAGTGACCACAGACTTCTCCCACCACCACCCATCTCTATCAACATACCGTATTGACTTTCCCTCATAGATATCCTTCTAATGCCTTTTCTAACTTATTTTATACTCTCATCATTTCTTACACAGATTGCTGAAGTAGGTCTTATCTATCTTCCAGTCCATTGGTTTTTAAACTGTGTTCCTATGAATGTCAGGATTTGCTCAGAAGTAATTCACAGGTTAGTTACCTTAGGAAATTGAGGAATAACCATTTATCCCCCTGCTGATAAAGATATATCAAAGAATGTTTTCCAAAATGTTATATGGGGTTATCTCTGACTGATAGGATTTTACACAATCTTCAGTTCCTTTTAGAGATGTTGGTATTGCTTACCTTTTCTTTGGAAAAGTGTATATTATATTTATACGTAAATAATTTTAATTTATTTTAAAGTGTTAATAATTAACTTTTTTCATTTGTGAAGCTAGCCTTAATCTACTTATTTAATGACATTGGGAAATATGCTACATTGTTGAGTAAAAATTATCTATATAATGATACTGTGTCTCTGTCTTTATGGAAGAGAGAAAACAAGATGCACACTGACATATTACTGATGGTTTTCTCTAGACACTGTGATGATGGGTGAATTTCCCTTTGTGTGTTTCTAGGCTGTCACATGTTTTATGCATTGAATTTATGGATACATACATTTATTACCTGTTTAATGTTTTAAAAGAGCAATGTTGTTTTTTATATGTTCCATACATTTTAGAAAAACTAAAACACTTAATAGTATCACATATTTACATTGAAGCTACCTTTGTTAATAATAGTTAAATTTCCTACCCATCCTCACCTCGTTATATGGACTAGTATCCTACTGACTTACTAGCCATGTCTAGAAACCCAAGAAAAGAAGAATTTCTGTAATCGTTTGTTTTTGTGCTGCTTAAAATAAGCAAAGTGACTGACAAAATGTCACTGGAGAGACTTCACAGGAAAAGCCTGCCATTCTTCTAAACATAGCTGTATGCATATAAGGACAGGGACTATAAACACCAAGTTAGTTAGGAAATCTCATCACATTTTTGTCCGGATCCCCAATAATATTGTCTATTTGTGTTGGCCATTTAATACCTGCCCTTTAATTTCTGTTTTTCAGACCCAGAAACCTGTTTTCCCTCATGTTGAAATACATGCATTATCATTCCATTCTCTCCCCTTTGGAACTGCATTCTCTTGCTCACATCTTAATTCTAAAGGGTTAAATTATAAATCTTACCTTACACTGTTCCTAGAAATCCTAACCAGAAAAGATCTCCTCAGTGAGCCCTTGGTGTCTTTATTTTATATCTAAGCCATCTTCCCAGTCAATGAACCTCCCTAAAAGATTAATGTAGTTTGAACTTTTATAGAAGAATATCATTTGTGCACTGTCATATTTAGCACAAATGGTGCTTCAGTCACAGCTCAGTAACATTCTAGCATATTATTTCCAAGGCATTTGATAGTTTAAAGAATTATTGAAGGGCACGCTGTACTCATTTGGTAATAAGGCAAAGAGCACTGCTGTCTACATATGATTTCAACAAATGGAATCACCGCTAATTTCACTGCTCGTAGCAAAATAGTTGTGACAATAACCCAGGTAAAATACCCCACTGGAGGAAATAGATAGCACAAAGTCTTTTATAAAACCTCCAGGATGTATTGAAGAGGAGTCCCAGAAGTTGAGGGCAAAATGCTGAGAAATCATGTCCCCACGTTGAATATATTACCTTTGACACTGTGGTTTTGTCAGCTCTGAGTGTGAGACCACAATCCTCACTTGGTCGTTATTTCATGAGGCAACATGCAATATAATGGGGATGTTACAGTGGCCGAAGGGGAATGAAGGAGCTAATGTCACCTAGAGGTAAACCTTAACCATGTAAAAACTCAGGTGTCTGGGAAGAAAATTCCCAGACTTGCAGCTTCGTAAAGAGCATAGGCGAGGCTAGTTTGGCTTTTGGGTTTTTTTGTTTTTTTTTTTTTATGTTTGAATGGACAGATATGTTTTAGATTAAAAAAAGATTTTGCCTGCTGTCAGGTGTCAACCAAGTAGTAGTTGAAAGGTTTCTGAATGAACATGTCAGAAAGACAGAGAGACATCTGCTGTCATGAAAGGTCCTTTTCAAATTTATTGCTCTCACTTTTTCAGATATTGACCTTTTTATTGAATTACTTGTTTTCAACAAGTACAGTAATTAAGTCTCCAAGTTAGGAGAATCCTGAGAGCGGACATGGGTCTCATTTTATGTTTCTAGATTAAGACAGACATAATTTTGCCATTTGGGGAACTAGCTTATTCAAAACATGTAAGTTTCTTCAGGTTGCGTAAAGTTATTCTCTGCTATTAAATTGACAGTGAGAGATTTTGAGAATACTGTTATGTGTACTAATTTGAAGAAAATCCAACCTTCAATTTAGACAAAAATGGCTCCACCTCCAGTTTCCTCCCACTGCTTCCCAACACTCCACCTATTGTGTCACTACTTACAGTGACCATAGGAGTTTCAACCTTTTAAGATAATGCTCCTAGAATACTTTGTGATCAGCATCTACACGTTACCTATTAAGGAAATGTGAAATTATTTCAGCACTATTTGGTACTTCTCACCTTGGAAAAAATAGTCAAATGTGTAGGTAGTAAATAATATCCCTTAAAAAGGGGTTCATTCAAGTACAGCTGAAGGGACTATGTGCCAAAATCCTTAAAAGTATCAAAAGAGCCTTTTGATACCTATTGGTTTTCTTATAAGAACAGGGATTGTACAATATGGTATTTGGTATCTTGTATCCATAAAATACCAAGACTTGTTCGCAGTTATTACTCCTCCCAGGTATATTGATTTCAATCCACCAACACATTGTATTTCCCTGGCTACATTATTGCTCGGGACTGGCCATGGGCCTTAACAATATCCAGTAAACATGGAATTCATGATACTGGTCCAGACATGTTCTTTCTCCCACTCAGTATAAATGACAACCCCACACAGCACTGTGAGCTATTGGAAGTCACCTTGTAACCACTAGGGGAGAAAGTCAAACTTGGGATAAAGTTGACCCCTTAGAAGGCAAAGTGGAGGATAAGGGAAAAACACTAACATAACTGAGCTCTAAATCAAGCCCCAAAGCCTGGCTTAGCTTTGTGGTTTTCAGTGACATTTGTAAAAATCAACCTCTGTTCATTTTATTTTAACACAAGTTTTCCGTCATTTTGCAACAAGGGGAAGTACTGATATTGATACACGGGTCCAGGAAAAAAAATGAATTATGACTATTTAAAATCTAAATCAAGTGTCGGGGGTTCAGTTCTAGTCAGGGCGCATAGTCGAAGTTTTGGGTTTGATCCCAGTCGGGATGCATGTGATCCCCAGTCCGGGCACATAAGAAAGGCAGCCAACCCTTGTCTCTCTCGCATCTATGTTTCTCTCCCTTCCTTTCACTCAAAATAGCAATGAGTCCTCGGGGGAGGACTAAAAAAAAAAAAAAAAAAAAAAATCTAACTCGAAAAGCACCACATCAAAGACTAAATAAAGCATTTCTGACCTACAATTCTATGCATTGTAGGTCATCACCAGGCCACTCAGGTGCTGTCACAAAAAAGCAGCTGTGATAAGCTAGAACAGGACGCCTTACCATTCCTCAGGTCCTGCCTGCAGAAGACCTGTGCGATTTTTTATTTGCTTAAGTTTTTCTCCCAGGACAAAACTGGAACTGAGGATTAGATACAATTTTCTTTTTCATTCAAGGCCCAGATGGCAGACGGAAAAAAAACTTAATTTCTGGCCTCTTGGTAGGAATTTGAGGACTGTCAGCTCTCAAGATTTTAAGTAATTCAGTCAAGTGACTCTAGACACCATAGGTTTGGGAATTGTCTGTCTTCCGTTTTGTTATTTTGTTTTGTCCTTAATCATTGTCACATCTTAATATTCATTGTCCATCTCAGAGAAAATCAGCAGGGTGCCCCCAGGGTCTGACAAGTGGGCTGTTTGCAGGCCAAGGATCCCCAAGGGTTGAGCTTTGAGCAGCTGAAGCTCCCGAGGACGGGTGTGAGGAAACTCAGAGAGCATTTGGGAACATTTGGGAATTACACCATGAAATGCTGCCTTGAGGGAAGGTTGACAAGAGGAGAACAATGACATGTGAGACAGCCAGATTGGGACAAAAAGGAATCTGGGTTGCTGGTGGTATGCTGGAGAAGGGGTTTAAGTCTTACAGACCTAACTCATCATACACTTTCATGGTGGGGTCCAGTGTAGGCAGGACTCTAGCATGGTCCCCACGATGTCCCCTGTCCTCCCCTCGCCACCGTCCAAGGACCCTGCCTAATCCTCCTTACTGTGAATCTGCTGGCTTTTTTCTCCCCTGACTGGGTTACATTATGCTGCACAGGTGACTTGAAGAAAAAAAGATGATCAAAATGTACATTACCTAATGGCCTGACACCATTAAAAGCGTGCAGTTATCTCTGGCTGGTAGCCAAAGAGGAAATTAGAAATTTGGAGCACGAGAGGATTCAGTTCACCATGGCTGGCCTGGAGATGGAGGGGCCATGTGGCAAGGAATGCAGGTGGCAGCTGGTTGCTGAGCGGGGCCCGGCTGACAACCAAAAAGGAGACTGGAATCTGAGTCTCGCGACTGCATACACTATCATGTACCATGTAACAGTGTTTCGGTGGACAACTGCATGTACCACCTTGGTCCCATAAGATTATAACGGATTTGAAGCAAAAGTTTGTTTGCAATGTTGAAAGCAAAGGCTGGAACTGATTAGGGTGTCAAATTCCAAGTGGTTTAAACAGTAGATGGGAGGCTTAGAATGTAGTTCACCTGCGGCAGGGGCCTTCCTGGGTAAGTGAGCCAGACCAATGGGCCGGAGGGGAAACCATCCCACATCCTGCAAACACACAGCACCCTCACGCACGCTCACACATGCTCACACTCTTCTGCTCAGTTTCTGTTTCTCTTTCCCTCCTCTCCCCTCATTCAATTACAGCTGAAGTGACTATGTGCCAAAATCATTAAAAGTATAAAAAGATTCTTCTTATTGGTTTTCTTAAAATAATAGGGGTTATACCATATGATATTTGGTTTCTCCCTCCTCCTCCCCTTCCCTCTCTGCCTTCACAACCCTCCTCCTGCCCCTGCAATGCACAGGCTCATACACGTACACTTTATCATTTACACCATATTTTTGCACCTTTTCTACATTCAGGTATACAAATGTAACTTCCTGCAGTATTCAGTACAGTAGCTTGCCAAACAGGTTTGCAGCCTTAGGAGCAATGGGCTACACCACATAGCCTCAGTGTGTAGAAGGCCCTACCATCTACATTTGTGTATGTGCACTCTATGGTGTTCTTACAATGATGAAATCACCTACTATATCCCCTCAAGCAAGACATGACTATAACTCAATCAAGTCTGCCAACAGCAAGCCTGAGCTTAGAAGTTGATTTCTTCTCAGAGCCTCCAGAGAAGAACTCCATCCAGCTGATACATTGATTTTGGCCTTGGGTTTATCTTGAAGAGAGAGAGTCTAGCCATGCTGTGCTGGACTTCTGACCTACAGAACTCTCAGCTAAAAAATGGCTGCTGTTTGAAAAAAATGCCTCTAAATTTGTGATCCATTGTCACAAAGCAATAGATAACAAATATATTTTTGAATCAAAACAACAGACAGAAAATTATATTGTCAGAAACCGTGAAAGAATGTAAGGAGGTGGCTACTGAAGAAAAGGTTATTCATATAATAAAAGCAAGTGACTAATAGTAATGTAACTTAGACCTACATACCTTACTGAGTTTCAAAATAAGACAGTTTACCAATGCAGAAGATACATGAAAATCACGTAGGAATAAATGTAGTCTTTATAACTTACCAAGTTCAGTCCTCTGGAACACTGGAGCAACATTTGAAAATAAAAACAGTAATCTATAATTACATTTCTAACTCAGCTAATTACATATGAATTCATTGGCAATATATGTGATTATGATATGTATTTACTAACAATAGGACAAATATGTAAGAACCTTGTAATTTATTTCCAGAGCCTAGCAGATTCCTAGCTCAGGAAATGGTCTCAGCAAACTACTGGGTTAAGAAATCTGAGATGATGGGATAATCTAATTTTTATGTTTCCTCCTTTTCACATTAACCCCTAAACCAATTATTGTTTTTCCTTTTCACTTAGTGATTTTGAATCATTCTTACCAACTACACAGATGGACAGATTAAGTTACAAATGATGGGTTGAGGTAGTTTTGTCATTTACTCAGCGTTGTATCTGGTTATGTCCAGCTTCATGCATGGGAATCTTGAAATCCTTACTTCAAAGAATAATGTGAAGCTATTATTCATAAAAGGTGTTTTTAATAAACTTTCATTTTTAAAACAACTTTAGTTTCATGTCAAAATTGAATAGAAAGTGCAGATTTCCACATGCTCCCTTTTCCCACACATGCATAGCCTTGCCCCCTATCCACATCCCCCACCAGAGTTGTACATTTGTTGCAATTGATAAATTTATATTAATACATTAGTATCACCTAAAACCCATATTTTACATTATGACTCACTATTGGTGTTGTATATTTTACAGGTTTGGATAAATATATAGAGCAGTTTCACTGCCCTAAAAATCCTCTCTGCTCTGCTTACTGTTTCTCTTTCCCTCTACCCCTGGAAACAAATCTTTTATTATGTTCATAGTTTTGTCTTTCCCAGAATGTCATATGTTGGAAACATGTAGTATATAGCCTTTTCAGATTGGCTTCCTTCACTTCGTAATATGCATTTAAGTTTAATAACTCATTTATTTTTAGCACTGAATAATATTTCACTGGCTGAATATACCAGTTTATTTAACTATTCACCTACTGAAGGTTATCTTGGTTGCTTCCAAGTTTTGACAATTATGAATACAGCAACTATAAACATTCATGTTCAGATTTTTGTGTGGACATAAGTTTTCAGTGACTTTGGGTAAATACCAAGGAACACGACACAATAGCTAGATCATATGGGAACAGTATGTTTAGTTTTGTAAGAAATCACCAAACTATCTTCCCAAGCCACTGCATTGTTTTGTATTCCCACAATAAGTGTTCCTGTTTCTCTGCATCTTTGTCAGCATTTGGTGTTGTCGGTGTTCTGGATTTTTGTCATTGTAAGAGATGTGTAATAGAATCTCACTGTTGTGTTAATTTGCATTTCCCTGATGACATATGATGTGGAACAACTTTTCATATGCTTATTTGCCATTTTCCTTGGTGAGTCATCTGTTAAGGTGTTTGGCACTTTTTAAATGGGGTTGTTCATTTTCTTATTGTTGAGTTTTAACTGTCTTTGTATATTTTAATAATAGCCTCTTATCAGAAATAGCTTTTGCAAATATTTTCTCCCAGTCTATGCTAGTCTTTTTACTCTCTTGACTATGTCTTTTGCAGAACAGAAATTTTTAGTTTTAATGAAGTCCACCTTATCAATTCTTTCATGTATAGATCAATTCCTTGGTGCTATATTTAAAGATTCATCACCAAACTCAAGGTTATCTAGATGTTTCCCCCATGTTATCTACTAGGATTTGTACTTGTATAGTTTTGTATGTGACATTTAGGCCCATGACCTATTTTGTGTTCATTTTGGGGAGGGGTGTAAGATCTGTGCCTAGATTCATTTCTATCTATGTGAATGTCTAGTTATTTCAAGACTATTCAAATGCAAAGTTTTTCATTTCCTTATCAACTTTTATTGAAAAGTGCCTGCTAGTATCTTAGTGTATCTTTGTTTCTAACAATAATAAATCTCCCTAAAAACTTAGGATGCAGGCATTTCCTATGAAGACCCAGCAATCCTGTGGCTTTCATTCATTTCTCTCACAACTGCTCTGTAAGCTAGCTTAGTAGTGTGACCTTATTTTACAAATAGAAAAGCTGACAGACAGAGAGAGAAGAAAAGCTGCTTTGCTCACCCCACAGAGCCCATGGCAGAGTGAGAATTCACATTTACTGTCTCTAACTCTTGCCTGAGTGCCTGAGGCAAGAAGGTCACCCATTTTTATTCTGTCACTGAGAAACCCTGAGCTACCCAGTTGCAAGGAGTATGAAAAAATAAATTCTTTTCTATCCTCACCCAAGAATATGTTTTCATTGCTTTTCTAGAGATAGAGGAATGGTGAGAGGGAGGAAGAAAGAGAAACATCAATGGGAGAGAGAAGCATTAGCTGGTTGCCTCCAACACATGCCTAGGCCAGAGAGCAAACCTGCAAACTAGGTAAATGCACTGACCAGGAATCAAACCCTCAACCTTTTGGCTGCAGGATGATGCTCCAATTAACTGAGCCACACCAGCCAGGGCTGGAAACCATTTCTTATCAGGAAAGGAGGCATCACATAGTTTCAATTATGGTACTACAAGAGTAAAAATTTCCAGCCCTGTTCCCCTTAGTCTCTTTGGTGGTAATGCTGAAAATAATAATAATAATAACCAGACATTCTAAATTGTGAGCCTGAATTAAAGATGAAGGGAAACATTAGGTGCATACCTTAAAATGTTTTGCTCACTTTCTGCAAATGATTTTTCAGAAAAGTATAGCAAATAATGATTCGAGGAAGGACCAGAATACATAGGAATAATTTTAGCAGCAGGAAGAAGATGCTTTTATCGAACTCTTAAGGTCCCAACTTAAGTACTACTCTTCCTAACTGAGCACATGCTACTGATTTTTGTGATTACTTTGCTGTGCAGGGCTGGAAAAAAAAAACGAGTTTCAATGACAAATTCACTGATTCTTCAAAAGAATATTCTAGGGTTTTTGAGACTGTGTACAGACCCTTTTTTAACTTGGCTGTCTAGCCTTCCAGTTGCCTACTTCAATTGCTGGCAGCTCCAGTTGCTCTGCATCAGTGCTACGGCTCTCAGAAGTTTCTCTACAGCCCAGCTGTCTGATGTGGTGCTTTCAGTTCCAAGTCCATGTGGTCCCAAAGCACTTGGTTCAAACTCATGTTGTTTTACAAGTTAGTTCTATAGTTAGTCTAACAACCACATTTGAGATACTCTGGCTAGGAAAAAGGGACCTTCAAAAAATGCGCTGAGCCCTGGCTGGTGACCCAGTGAATAAGGCACCGGCCTGCAAACCCAAAATTCGCTGGTTCAATTCACAGCCAGGGCACATAACTGGGTTGCAAGCCAGGTCTCCAGTCAGGTCCGTAGCTGGAGGAAGGTAAAAGGCAACCATATATTGATGTCTCTCTCCCTCCCTTCCTCTCTCCCTTCCCATCTCTCTAAAAAAATAATAAAATTAAGTTTTAAAAAATGCACTGGATTATCTACCAGTGTTCTTAATGCCAAAATTTTTCATTAAAATACAGCTATTTTAATCTTCCAACAACACATTTTGTAAGTGGAATATTACTTTTTACTTTGTTCCTGAGTAAGACTCAACTTCTAATATCTCTATCAAAATCCTTAGTTTTTCTCCTCACTGGTGACATTGCTCCGTTAGGACTTAAACTTCTTTTCCTCAATCATATATTTGTCTCATTGATTTTATACTATGCCAACATTTACCTCCTTAGCTATACCCCCAAAAGACAAAAGTAGGATGCCCTGAGAATTAGAAAAATAACACATTGCAGTGTGGAGGACATGGTCTGTAGAGACAGTCTTAGATTTGACATATATGAGCTGAGGGACTTTAGACAAGTTCTTTCACATGAATGCCTTCCCTGCAAGCTGTGTGGGAGGATTAAGGGAGACCCTGTAAGTAAAACACAGAGAACTGTGTAGTCAACACGTATGGAATTGGTGTTTTATATCAGTCATTTAACTTCTTTGTCTCAACTTTTTCATCTTTAAAATGGTAGTGATAATATGTGGACTAGTTCTGAAATGGGAATAAGATCAAGCCTGCAGAGTATGTGGGAAGCAGTGAGCACTCAGTGAATGAACACTCATCCTCCTACCCATGATCACTATGGAGATGACCATCTGGATACAAGTTCTACGATTCTGTCACTCTTAAAACATACATTTTTAATGGACTCTCTGGGTTAGAAAATACTGTAACCTTTGTTTTCCCTGTGAATTAATACATCATCTGTGTGTTTAGGATAATTGCAGAGATCCCCACTCATCATCTGGTACCTTCTAAATAAGGCAAATACCATTGCTACTTCCATTTTTCTAGTTCAGCATCTTCCCAAGTGTGTCCTGGAGGCCTCAATGCACCATATATTTAATTAGCATTACATGATGAGGCAGTTCTTCAATGGTCAAATTAGTTGGGAGAATATGGGTTAAGGAGGATTAAGCAGATTCTTTTCATCTAGAATACCTCTGAGCTCTTAATGTGTAAATGGCCATCATCAATCTCTAAAAATGTACTATGGATTGTTTTCCAAAGCTCATGTACACAATGTTGGTGTGTTACACTAGGGGGAAGTGTTTTAAAGAACGCACATTGGGCCCTGGATGATGTGGCTCAGTGGATTGAGTGCTGGCCCATGAACCAAAAAGTCACCAGTTCAATTTCCATTCAGGGCACATGCCTGGATTATAAGCCAGGTCCTCAGTTGGTAGCATGCAAGAGGCAACCAGTTGATGTTTCTCTCCCTCTCTTTCTCCCTCCCTTCTCTATAAAAATAAATAAAATCTTTAAAAAAAAAAAAGAATACACACTGGAAAATGTTGCTTGCAGTACAATCTCCAGCAAGGCATATTGTCAGTTTAGGACTGAGTAGTCTTAATTACCAACACATAAGCATGTTTGACACTTTGGGGCACCAAAAACCCAAGACTCTTTAAAAACATAGATTCCTAGATCCTAATCCAAACATACCAAGTCAAAACTTCAAAAGGTAAGACACTAGCATCTGTATTTTAAAATAATAATAATAATAACCCACCAGCAAGCCTGATGCCAAGTCAATGTTGAGAACAACTGGTGTAGAAAGTTCACATGGATCCTGAAGCTATAATTTTTGACATATAAATCCCCACTTCACAATAAATCAAGTCCCCCATGAGGTCCTACACACTTACTAGTTCATGGATGACTGCAAAATACAGGTCCTTCTAACCACAGGAAATTGTCATTGAGATCCCATGAGGTCTGACCTGGGGGATGATAGGTCCAGCATGTGGCATACTTCCTAGCATTCACTTGACACTCAATGTAAATTTTTCAAATGAATGGCATTTTTAAGTTTAGTGGATTATAGACAACCTAATCCATTGTATATGTTATTGGAATTCTGACAGCAACTACATTATAGTTAACTAATTTCTGTGCTCCCTTCCCACTTCATCATTTTGTACTAAAAGAAGTAGTATTATCTGGAATCTAGCAGATAAATAACTGATTGGATTTGTACTTAACAATTCCACTAAGTAGTGTTCAAAACTTATTAAAATGGGCTACCCAACTCTATTCATTTCCGATTGTTATTGTAGCAAATTACTGCAAACTCAGCTGCTTAAAACAACACATATTTGTTCTCTCTCAGTTTGGGAGGTCAGGAATCTAAAATCAAGGTATAGGCAGGGCTGCATTCCTTCTTGAGACTTCAGGGGAAATTTTATTTCCTAAACTTTTTCAGCTTCTGGGAACTTCAGAATTTTGTTGGCTCCTGGCCCCCCTTCTTCTTGTCACTTCAACATCTTTCTTCCATCGTCATATCTCCTACCACTGACTCTGATGCGCTGGCCTTCCTCTTACAAAAACCCTTAAGATTACATCGGTCCCCCCATACAACCCAGGATAATCTTCCCATCTCAAAATCCTTCATTTAACCACTTCTGCAAAGTCCCCTGTACTGTCTGAGCCAAATGCAGGAAATTAAGTAGGACACTAAATTCAGAAAGTGCCAAAAGTTAAGGTTGTCATGGTAACGGGAACGCAGCAGCAGAACAAAACCTGTTCTTCAAAAGGATACACTAACCAGCTTTGCACAATTATGATCTGCTTAAAGAGCAGCTTTCATTCAATGATCCAGAACCCTTTACGGCCACAGCTTAGCCCTTGTTCCGTGGCTACAAGGCAATAAATGGTTTACCTAACTAAATTCAATCTCACACGTATTTAGGTGTCATTATTACATGTAAAGTGTGTAAGACATGGAGCTCCGTTCTCGGAGGATACAAACATGAATAAGACATAAGTCCTCACCCCAAAAACTTTTCATCCTGGGCTAAGCAGGCAAATGATGACAGAAAAAGTTCACGAAGCAGAAGGAGTGCTAAGGAAAGTCAAAGAGACAAGAGGGCCCAGACTGCTGGAATGCAAATGTCTCCTGGAACAAGTGGTGCTGGAAATGAAGGGGATCTTTGCAAGAAAGTGGGAACACCCCAGTGAAGCCCAAACCTGGAAAGAGCAGGCTGTGTAGGAAAAACAGTAACAATGAGGCTGTAATAAAAATTATAGGAAAGGGTCTTATAAAGCCAGGGCCTAATATGATAGGCCATAATGTAATTAGCTAGTGTCAGTGCTTTAAAAAGGATATTACGCAGGTTTAAAAAGTCAAAGGTCTCTTCCTATCTCTACCTTACCCGACTCTCCTACTGTAACAATGTCCTTTCAGGAAAGCCCTTACCTGGTTTTTCAGACTTTGTATATAATTCATGCTATTTCATGACCACATCTCTGGTGGCGCAGCTTGTCCACCTATACCTGCAAGGCAGATGCTATTGTATGGATTTTCTAGATAAGGAGGTTGGGAATCAGAGATAAATTTCCCAAGCTTACACAGGAAGGAAGTGGGGAAGGGGGTTTAAATGTTGTCTGGCAAAGCCCTAATGATTTTCTTACTTTGATCATTGAATGTACCATTTTGTATTGCAATTACTTGTTTGAATGGCTCTCCCCACAATTAAACAGTGAATATCTTATGGATATGGTTCATACCTTCCTCACTTTTGTATCCTCAAAATCTAATTCAATGATGGACACACACAGCAGGACCTAAGTTTTGTTGAATGAGGGAATAAATGAAGTTTAGGCAAGCAGATACTAAAAACATTTCTCTGTGAAAACCTTTTTCATAGAGCAGTAATATCAATTGTATGCCCTGTTACAGCAGAACTTGATTGGCTTTATTCAACTGTTGGTTGATTGATTTTATTTAGCTATTTTTAAACAGATGGGTAGAGAGAGAAATACCAATGTGTGGTTCCCTCTTGCACACCCTCAACTGGGGACCTGGCTCACAACCCAGCCATGTGCCCTGACTGGGAATTGAACCAACAACACTTTGGTTTGCAGTCCGTCACTCAATCCACTGAGCCACACCAGCCAAGGGTGCAACTGGTTACTTATAATAATTTTTTAAAATAGATACAAGCTTCATAGATGTCCCTTTCCTCATCTACATTTATGCTTGTACCTTTTCCTTCTGTTCTGCCCAAAACTTTTTCCCTGGAGAGTTGAGAAACATAATCTCTAATCATGCTAGTATCTTGGAAGAGAAATAATTCTATAACATCCTTGTCAACTGGGTTTTCATCTCCCTTGGTCTAGGAACCTCACCTAAAACTTGAATATAACTTGTGATATCACAGGGCACCACTAACGTTTAGAGTCCTGTTTAAACTGGCTTCCTTCTGTCCTTCTTTTTCTGGAAGCTTTTTATCATCTAAGGATATTATAATGATCTTTTCTTTTTCTAATTACAATAAGAGAGGATCATTTGGACTTCTTCCATTTGACTTCTTGTCAAGATAGAGGCATAGGTAGACTCACTTTACCTCCTTGCACAACCATAGAAAGAATTACAACCAGGTCTCAAAAACCAATAAAAAAAACAACGATCAGGAAGTCGAACTATATGGAAGTCTGACAACTGAGGATTTAAAGAAGCCACACTCATCCAGACAATTGGGAGAGGTGGTATGGCTTGGACAAGTGGTGGCAGCAGTGGTGGATAAAAATAAGGGATACTCTGGGAGTGAGTGATCCCAGACCCAGGCCAGACCACACAGCCCAGGGCAGGGTTACAGCACTGGGAAGATAAACCCCAATTACCTCTGGCTGTAAAAACCAGTGGGGGTTGGGGCCACAGAAGAAACTGCTTAATGGGCTCACATGATCTTAGAATGTACGCTAACCCCAGGGCAGCAACTAGAAGGGCACCAATCACATGTGGGGTGGGCGTGAATGACTGGAAATGGGGCAAGTGCCAGGCAAATCTCCAGGAGCACTGTCCCTTCTCTGAGCCCCCCACCACAAATAGCCACAAAGCAGTAAAGCAGGTGGTCCTTCCCTGGCACAATTCATAGTCTCCACCCCACACAATTCATAGGTGCCTTGGCTACATAGGCGGAACTACTAAGAGAGCAAAAGCAGCTCTACCTAATACACAAAAATCAAACACAGGGAGGCTGACAAATTGAGGAGGCACATAGATATGACCCAAATGAAAGAACAGAACAAAACCTCAGAAAAAGAACTAAACAAAACAGAGATAGCCAACCTATTAGATGCAGAGTTCAAAACACTGGTGATAAGGATATTCAGGGAACTTGTGGAGAATGGCAAAAAATAAAGGAAGAAATGAAGGTTACACAAAGTGAAATAAAGAAAATACACAGGGAACCAACAGTGGAGGGAAGGAAGCTGGGATTAAAATTAATGATTTGGAACAAAAGGAAGAAATAAATATTCAACCAGAATAGAAAGAAGAAACAAGAATGCAAAAAAAAAAAAAAAAAAAAAAAAATGAGGAGAAGCTTAGGAACCTCTGGGATAACTTTAAACATACCAACATTCCAATCATAGGGGTGTCAGAGGAGAAGAGGAAGAGCAAGAAATTGAACCTATTTGAAAAAATAATGAAAGAAAACTTCCTTAATTTGGCAAAGGAAATAGACATACAAGTTCAGAAAGAACAGAGAGTTGCAAACAAGATAAATCCAACTAGGACCACACCAAGGCATACCATAATTAAAATAAAAAATTTTAATACAAAGAGAAAAATCTTAAAAGCAGCAAGAGAAAAACAGTTATTTACCAACAAGGGAGATTCCATAAGACTGTCAGCTGATTTCTCAAAAGAAACTTTGCAGGCCAGAAAGGATTGGCAAGAAATACTTAAAGTGATAAAAAGCAAGAACCTAAAACCAAGATCACTCTACTCAGCAAAGCTCTAATTTAGAATCAAAGAACATACAGAGCTTCCCAAACAGGAAAAAGGGAAAGGAGTTCATCACCACCAAACCAGTATTACATGAAATGTAAAAGGTTTTCTCTAAGAAGAAGAAATAAAGATCAAATATATGAACAATAAAATGGTAATACATATTTATCAACAACTGAATCTAAAAAACAAAATAAACAAGCAGAATAGAAACAGACTCATAGATACAGTGAACATTTTGACAGTTGTCAGAAGGGGATCAGGAAGATGGGTGAAAAAAAGTGAAGGGATTAAGAAGTACAAATTGGTTGTTACAGAATAGTCATCATAGGGTTTACATCCCTAAGTACAGTATAGGAAATATAGTCAATAATTACCTGAATTCTTTAGCTTCTTTCCATGTTCCAAAGTCTCCTCCTCCTTGATGACCTCACCGTACTCTTAAGCCTCTTTTCTTCTGCTTCTCCATTCATTTAAATCATTTCAGAAATCCCCTCCTCCCATAGAGTCTTATTAATTAGGTAGGTCCCATACTGCCTGGACATCCTGTCAGCAAGACCCTCAGAACGTCTGCAGCATCTCCACCTCCAGTGCTTCAGCCTCCAGTGAGCTAGCTAGCTTCCCCTCTAATGTTGCAGCGATCACCTCTGAGGATCTCTCTGCCTGCCACACCCCATCTGTTCCCAACACAACAGTTCCACTGGTCCCTTTTTTTTTTTTTTTCAATCCTCACCCAAGGATATGCTTGTTGATTTTAGAGAGAGAAAGGGAAAGAGAGAGAGAGAGAGAGAGAAACATTGATATGAGAGAGAAACAGCAATCGGTTGCCTCCCAAATTCACCGGGCCCGGGATTAAACCCACAAACTAGGTATGTGCCCTGAACGGGGGGTCAAACCCACAACCTTTTAGTGCACAGCGTAATGCTCCCACCAGCTGGGCCAGAGCTCCAGTAATCCTTTTAAAATCTGATCAACTCAACTGCCCTTCTCTGCTTTATATCTAAAATGGCTCCCACATCACCCTTAAAAAAGGTCAAGTCCTACATAGTTTACAAGGTCCCACTTCTGCCCTCCCTGATCCCACACCACTCTCCCCCTTGCCCAGTGCCCTCCAACCACATGTTGGCACAGCAGTCTGCCCTCTTGGGGTCCTGGCATTGACTATCCCTCCTATGTGGGTCACAATCTCCCCATTTATCAACTCCTTCAAGTCACTGTTTAAATGTCATCTTATTCATCCTGGTAGCAAGGCCTACCCTGAGTGCCCCATTTAAAAATGCAGTTCATCCCCTTTCTCCACTTTGTTTTTCCCTTTGGCATTGATCATCATCTAATAGGCTAAGATCAGCTTATTTGCTTATTATTTGTCTCTACCCACTGAAATTCCAGTACCCTGAAGGATTTCTTTTTATGAAACATTGACAAGAATAGTGCCCAGCACAATATAAACTTGTCCAATGAATGAAATCAAAGTAATACTCAAAGGTTTATATTTTGTTCTTGTTACTATTTAAACATCATAGAGCCCTGGCTGGTGGCACAGTGGATAAGGTGCCAGCCTGGTAATCCAAAGGTCACTGGTTCGATTCCCAGCCAGGGCACATAACCAGGTTGTAAGCCAGGTCTATGGGTGGAGGCAGGTGAAAGGCAATAATACATTGATGTCTCTCTCCCTCTCTGCCCCTCTCCCTTCCCCTCTCTCTGAAAATAATATATAAAATCTTCATGAAAAAAAACTTCATAGAGATACAAAATATATAAAACACAGCATCTACAGTGCAGAAGTACATTCAATAGATTTACCCTTTGATGTTTTCTTTATAAGTGACAGAGCCATGCTATTTTGCTTGTAAAATCACAAATAATGATGCATTCAGTACATTCAAGACCTAAAAGGGGCTTTGGAGACACCAGGCATGCAGCTGGGAGTCCAGACTGGGACACTAGACACAATCGAAAAGTGGAACAAACAGAGAAGTTACCTTATGAGAATAATGAGAAGATACATATAGTACTCAGAAAATGTTATCTCTAATGGTCTTACTTGCAAATCTTGGTACTTTATAAGGTGTCAGATTTTTTTTCTCCAGTTTATACAACGCCAGAACAACAACAAAAAAAGCACCAGATCCCAAGCTTATATAACCAGTGAGCTAGAACATTCAATAAATAAAATAACCATGGGCTTGATAAAGAGTTCTTAATTTCCAACATGACACTTTGTTCTTAGATTTCATTTCTACCATTCATATAAAAATGTTTGCCATCCATCCGCCACACAGAATACATAAGAGTCTGAATCCTTTGGCTGACAAGCCTTATTATGAAACAATTCTTTGCCAGCATCAGCCCCTCCACTTGAAGTGGCAAAGATGATAAGAGGACGCTGCTGCCACCCCGGCTGGCTAGTGGGTGAGGGGAACCGCCATAAGGCGACCACTCGGAAACATGCTCCAGTAAACAGATGGGTCTTCACTGTGCCCTGAAGGCAAACAGACCTGGCTCTGCTGGACTGGGGGAGGGAGTGCATTCCAGGGTCCTGTGTCCCTGCTTGAGAAGACCCTGTCCCTGAGTTCCTAGACTTCAAACCTTCAGTTCCTGGATCTCCCAACCACAGAAGAATCACAGAAAGGAGGCTCCCTGGGGTGAACACCTGTCGGTGGCTGCGGGCTGTCTAGATAAAAGCCAGCACCTGAACCTGCTCACCCAGGTGCTCCCTGAGCCTGCACCGTCAGAGCAGCGCAGGTGTAAAGACATTTGCAAGGACAGGCGAGGAGAGCTTTTATAATTACCACTGCTCTGCTAGTCTGCTGTCCTTTGTTGCCGTGGTTCAAAGGAATGCTTCACCCTCATACTTTAAAAAGGGAAGGAGTTTATTATACAAGACCTGCCTGCTCTGGCTAAAACACAATTGCAGGATTTTTTATTACTGATGTCAATGGTAGGTGTTCTAGTTTTGAAAATGTTATTTGGTCAAAAGTTGAGATTTTAAGTACACTGGGATAAACATCCAAAATTGTTTGGTACAGCATTGTTGTTATAGCAACAAAAAGTAACATGGAAAACAGCATCCATAAATAGAGGTAGTTAAAGAAATTGTGACACAACCACAAAATGCAATAATACATAGCTTATAAAATTAGACATGGAAAGATGTCCATGATAAGTGTAAAACTTACGTATGATCTCATTTCATTAAAAATGTAAATGTTTGCCTTTACATAGGAAAATAGGAAGATATTAACAGACTGCCTCAGGGGACTATGGGAGACTTCATCTTCTATTTCTTATATTCCTGTAAGATTTAAAAGTTTGTGACAAGCATCTATTATTTCTAGGAACAGAAACCATGTTCATACATGTATGTGCATGTGTGCCTCTGTGTGTAATTAAGTTCTCCAAGCTTCAGGCATAATGAAATCCAAAGTAATAAATGACACAGAGTAATGATAATTAATCCGTCATTAATTATATCTATAGAACAGATTTATATTATGTCTCTTATCACTTCATAAGAAATACGGACCCTTGAAATTAGAAAATTGAGGTGTTTCACATTAAAAAAAAAAAAAAAAAAACATTTATTTTCTTTGGACTCAAAAGCACCTGCAACTATTAACTCCAATAGCCCACACAAAGCCAATCATGTAAAGATTATATAAATTTAAGTGAAAACTACTGTCTCTATAGAAACATCCTTTTCCCCAGCACTCCCTCTCTTCTAACTCTACCCACCATCACTTGCCCAGATAAGCTCAGGCCCCAAGACCTGGAGACACTTTCTTGCATGTTCCTAAGTGATGGTATATCACCACACAGAACACAGTAAAAGTCCAAAGTTTATTGTTTCCATATTTTCTTCGTTTTATTATTTTATTTTTTATTATTTTTAGAGAGAGGATAAGGGAGAGAGACATCAATGTATGGTTGCCTTTCATCTGCCTCCAGCTACGGACCTGGCTGGAGACTTGGCTTGCAACCTGGTTATGTGCCCTGGATGGGGAATACAAACCAGCGACCTTTGGGTTCATAGGCTGGCACCTTATCCACTGCGCCACCAGCCAGGGCCTTATTGTTCCCATCTTTTCTTAGAGTACTTATGACAGAAACACATAGACTGGCATGTATGCTGCATCACTTCTATATAGATCTGACTTTCATTGCAAAATGTGGTAGGCAATTTTAAGATGGATAAAGAAATTAAAATCCTCATTACATCATTCATAAAAGACCTGAGAAATTGTTTGAAAGCTCTCACTGACTACTCTATGCTTAGAAAGGACCAAATTACAGAGACTCACCAATTTTTTGTTGTTAAAGCGGACTTTCAAAAGCCTCTATGCAGATGATAAATTTAAATGAATATTTCTCTGCTGCCATCTTGTGGATTACTTAGGTAATGCAGCCAAAGCTCAGGAACAGACAACTCTAGTCCTTCCCTCCAAATTATGCCAGATATGAAGACTTACTTGGTGATTCCTTAAAGCTAGTCATTTGACAGAACAAAATATAATTTAATGTATATAACATTTGACTTCTAACATATTAAACCCGTTACTAAAACTAGGTTTATTTTTAATTGTAAAGTCTTTTAACTGCAAAATGCTGTTAATCTTGACAGAGACACAAAATGCTTTGCCACTGCTTACGCAATAATTACTGTTAAAGATGCCCTTAAAGCCCTGGCTGGTGTGGCTCAGTGGATAGGCATTGGCCTGCAAACCCACAGGTCACTGGTTCAATTCCTAGTCAGGGCACATAACCAGGTTGCAAGCCAGGTCCTCAGCCAGGTCCCCAGCTGGAGGCAGGTGAAAGGCAACCATACATTGATGTCTTCTCTCCCTTTCTTCCTCCCTCCCCAACCTTCTCTCTGAAAATAATAAATAAAATCTTTTAAAAAGTAAAAAAGATGCCCTTAAAATCCTATGTTAAAGCAATGATCATTTTTTAAAACAAGCTTCTCATACACATTGTTGGCATTATCTCTACCACCAAATACTAAAATTTAGAAAGTGAAAATCCCCTCCCTAAAGATAATATACTACATAGAATTTCAGCTGAACTCCAGGCCATCCCTCCAAATCCACATACCATTGGAAAATGACTCTAAAACACATACCAAGGATCAATGTACAGTCTTAGACAAGTGGGGGTGAGATGAAAGATGGGCACCACCGCCCCTCCCCTCGTACCCTGAGCTCTATCCCAGCAACCCTTCCCCAACATCTACGAGCAGAAGTCATCTCCAAAGCAGGATCCCAGGAGAAGACAAGTGAACTCAGCTGGTGGTGTGACTGTGCAGTAGGAATCAGAGCCCCCACCCAAAGTACCCTGGCCATCCCGGTTTCTACTAGGTGAACTAGAAGTGCGGTAGCTTCAAAGCTGTCTCTGGCACAAAGATTGGGGACAGGGAAGGAGGGGAGCAGGGAAAGGGGGACCAGTATTAGGATATTGTGACTCATAAAAGGAAATATATACAAATTTATATTTGTTCTTCATTCTGTTTCTGGCCTAGAGCTTCTAAAATCCTCGCCAGTTTCCTGTTTCCTAAGTGACGAGAGAGCATAAAGGTGTTTATAATGTTCATGAGGTGACTTTTGGAAAACACCTAGAAATGTGTAGATGCCAAAGGAGACAATCATGTGAAGGAGGGTTGGAACTTTCAGTGAGAGGAGCTGGCAGTTGAATCAATCTCCAATAGCCAATGACTGAATCTATCATGGCTAGGTAATGAAGCCTCCTGAAAATCCCAAAGAATGGGGTCCAGAAAGCTTCCAGGTTGGTGAATGAGTAGCGGTGCTGGGAGAATGGTCGTCTTGAAGAGGTTGGGGCACTCTGCACCCTTTCCCCACACATTGCCCTATGCATCTCTCCCACTTGACTATTCCTGAGTGACACATCCTTTTACAATAAACAGGGAAGCTAGTTAAGTAGAGTGTTTCTCTAAGTCTGTGAGCTACCCTTCCAAATTAATCAAACCCAAGGAAGATCTTTAAAATTTCCAATCTATAGCTGCGTAGTCAGCAGCACAGGTGACATCCTGGACTTGCATTGGCATCTGAAGTGGGGGCTAGAGGTGGGGGGAAGTGATCTTGTGGAACCGAGCCCTTGACCTGTGGGAGCTGATGCTCTCTCCAGACAGTACCAGAATTGAGTTGAACTGTAGGACACCCAGTAGATGTTAGAGAATTGCTTGGTGGTGTTAGAAAACACATTGGAATGGATGTCAGAATCCTCAGCTGCCTCCTTCTTGCTCAGATGCTGAATGCAGTCCTAGTGGGAGAATGCTGCTGTGAAATGTGGGGATGTGTTTAATATGTGGCTATCAAACCCACTGTCAAGGGCAGTGACTACTTTGTGCTCACTTCCCGTACCTTGTTGGGACTTACGGGAATTCCGTGAAGTGCCCAAGTTTTAGGGTCAGCAATAAACCCAGAAAAGGGATACAAGGGAAAAATAGAAATTCTTCTTAGTCATAATGTATGTATTGGAAAACTGAAGAAGAAACTAGAAAAAAAACTTTTTTTGCTTCCTACTCTCCCCTTATGTCCCCAGTAAATATGAGAAAGTGTAGAATTTCCTCACTTGAGGACATCAAAGGATGTAGTATTAGAAGAATCTTTATGAGGCCCTTTATATTTCTTTTTCAGCATCCCATGAACAAGATCTAGGAACTAATATTTCCACATTCATGGCCAGACTGGCATCTTTCAGCAGCTCAGTACTATAAACAGTAAATCAGTTTTAAAGAAAGGTGGGAAAGCATGCTACTAATATGTGCTCCCAGTTGGATATATTTTGGCCTCTGGTTGTAATTTAATTGCTTCTATGGGAAGAGAGAAGCTCTAACCTCATAGATCATATCTTCTGAGTCAGATCCTGGCCTCAAAAATCCTACCTCTCTATCATTAGTTTCTATAGAACCTAAGTTTGAGGACTTTTGAGATAGACAATTAGATTGACCAGGAAGAGTGCCTGAGGTTGCTAGATTCAGAAAAAAGACAAAAAATTGAGGATACCCAGTTACATAAAAATTTCAGGTTAAAAAAAACCTATTGGGGCATGCATATTAAGATAAAATAGCATAAGAATACACAGAGTAACAAGTTTTCCCAAATATAAAAAGAAAAGAAAATTACATTAAAGTTATAATTTAAGGTAAAGTTGGAGGTCAGGTAGAATTATTCAGCTCAGTAGTTCAAATATTAAGCAAGAACCACTGCACACAGGCACCATTTTCTGCACCTGGAAGAGCAAGTTCAAAAAGATGCAGCCCTGGTCCCAAGCAGCCACAGTCTAAGACAGGGAAGACACAGAAGAGATGATACACATGTGATCATCATGGGATGTAGACAGGAATACAGAAGACAGGCAGATTCTATGCCTTGCGTCTGCCTCCACCAATAAGGTGTGACTATCAAGTGAAAAGATTTTTTTTTAATGAATCAGAACTGTCTGCGCTGACTCTTGACATCTTGACATCAAAACCTACACATTGTCTGTCATATGATAAAATGTCAAAGCTGGAAATAACCTTAGAAATCTCATCCGGTGGGCCTGTTTAATAAACCCAAAGCCTGCAGTTTTGGGCATCAGAGAGGCTTCCTCTTGTCTACAGACTCCAGCTACACGCTTTTCCTGGCTGCTGCTTCCACAGGTGAGGTCTGGCCATGATGATGGGCTGATCCACTTCTCCATCCAAATGATGAATAAATTCCTGCTTCCAGAAACAAAAGCTATTAAAGCAGGGAGAGTTGTTTTATTTTAAAGAGTTACAAGAAAGACTGCTACCACACTGTAGCATTCCAATTAGAGCTAAGTGCACATTGGGTTAGGAAGGCAAACAAAAAATTATTAATGTCAGAGGTCATTCTTCCACCTTATTCAACAGGTAAAATCTATCCAATTCCATCCTTTGTCCTCCCATGGTTATGTCAAAAGGCTAATCTCTGGACTTAGTAAAACAAACTGGTTTAAAAAATTGACAATGTGTTGGTAATAGGCTCACAGAGCAGACAGAGTGTGGAAATTGATTTTAAAAGTACCGATGCTAGTTATCTATTGCAAGAATCCTTTGTTCCTCTATCTGTCATTTTAATGTAAAAAAAATAATAATAATAAGGAGAGGGAGGAGAGGAATAGACTTGAGATTCAGTCTCTGGAAAAAAAGGGGTAAAATGACTTCAAAATAGTGGAGAATTTGTCTTCACTTACCTCTTACTTCCTTTTCTTCAAATCTTTTTTCACTTAAATATCTTCCTTTCAAAACTTCTTGATGTCATATTGGGGAAGTCTTCTTCTTTTCATCTTCCCAGTATCAGTCCATGTTCCTGTTGTTTATGTGAGAAACTTCCAAACCTGTAGAGAATTTTTATAATATTTTTTTCAAACCAATCTGATCGCAAATGCTCCTGAGAATGACAGTTTTGCAGTTTCTTTTATACACTTGGAAATTAAGGAGGGAATGTAAGGGAGATTACATGAAAGTGGGAGGAAACCAGGCAGGGATAGGATAATAGGATATTTAAAAGGTTATGTGCTCTCTTAAGAGTAGTTGTTTCTGAGGGGCCTGTAAAGGAGATATTTCAAAGGTGTGTTAACTTAGATGAACAGAAACAATGGACAGGGCTTGCTTAAGGCAAAGATAAACCTTTTACTAAAAGAGTTGTATACCTGACATGTGACCTGCCCAGTTAGGAAATTATCATCATATCACCCTGTGAGGTTATTTTCAGTCACTGGTCTTGTCATCTTTATCAGAGAGCTTTTTTTTTTTTTTTTTTTTTTTTCACCCATATACTATATGTGTAAGCATAGGCCAATCTCTTCTACAAAAAGGAAAACTAATTAGGACAAGTCCCACTAAAATGTAAATGATTTTAAGTAGTGTAGAATCTTCCCAATCCCCCTAGCCCAGCAACATTTCCTGTGCTAACTAAATTAATTCCACAGTTGTCAGACTTCTACTCAACTCACTTTTATGGTTACCAGACTTTCATTCAACTTGATTTCTGATGGTTCTGAATGATGGTTATTCTATATTTTAGTTGTAATTTTGATGTGGTTGTGCAAAGAAGCAGGCCATGCCTGCCTACACCGCCATCTTGACCAGAAGTCTTCCACTGGGTATTAATAGATACATTCTGTCTAAGGTTGATGGAATAAAAAATAGATGCTTAAGTATATTGTTTAGAGTTCTAAAAGTAACCACCTTCAAAAGAATCAAAATAATATAATTAACAAACTCAATGAAAGAGACAGGGCAGAAAGGTAGGAGTCATTTTTTATATTAGAAAATTGATTAATATAGTCTTAATTTGATACATAAAAAATAGATAAATAAGAATATTATTTGGTCTGGGGATTAACCACCTTTAGAATTAAAACTAGCACACTGAAGAAATTACTAAGGATAGAGTGGGAGATTTTTACTTCTTATTTAAAACCATTTTATACCAGTTGATTTTTTTAAAAAGCCAATGGTATATATTACTTTAATAACTTAAAAGTATAATTTTATCTTCAGGACATAAGTATGATTTTCTGTGACATATGGTGGGATTAACCCAGGAATGATATATTGAAGTCCAGAAAACTATTTATATACTTGCATTGCCCATAGCTAAGTGGTCACCTAGTAATATTCACATGTGGTTTTAAACCATTAAAGTCATTGTCCCAATAGTGAGTTGTCTGGCCTTTTTTTAATGTCCTAATAATACAACTCTTAGAAGGATTTATTTCAGTAGTAAAGAATTTCCTTAACTTTCACAAATTCACACTCCCTTTCTTAAGAGTTGTTGTTTTTCATGTTTCACAAGAGTTGAGAAAAGCAATTTAAAGAGTAATTTGAAAGAATATATGCACCCCTATGTTGCTTGCAGTGTTATTTACAATAACCAAGATTTGGAAGCAGCCCAAGTGCCCATCATTGGATGAGAGGATATAAAAGCTATGGTACATTTACACAATGGACTACAACTCAGCCATAAAAAGTTCTTACCCTTTGCAACAACATGAATGGACCTGGAGAGTATTATGCGAAGTGAAATAAGCCAGTCAGAGAAAGACAAGTACCATATGATTTCATTTCTATGTGGAATCTAATGAACAAAATAGACTAAAACAAAGTAGATACAGATTCACAGACACAAAGAACAGAATGACAGCGTCAGAGGTGAGGAGGATGAAGGAATTAAGCAAAGGGAAAAAAAGGGCCCTGACTGGTGTGGCTCAGTGAACTGAGCACCAGCCAGTGAACCAAACGTCACCAGTTCAATTCCCAGTCAGGGCACATGCCTGGGTTGTGGGCCAGGACCCCAGCTGGGGGTGCGTGGGATGCAACCACACATTGATGCTTCTATCCCTCCCTTCCTCCCTCCCTCCCACTCTCTCTAAAAATCAATAATAAAAATTTTTAAGTGGTGATGGAAGGATACTTGGCATGGGGTATTAAATACACAATATAATCAATATACAGATGATGTATTATAGAATTGTATGCCTGAAACCTATATAATTTTATTAATCAATGTCACCCCAATAAATTCAATTTTAAAAAAGGAAAAACTTTTAGTGAAAGATTATATTCTTACATTTGTGGTGCTAGGGGCCATTGACCATTTTAGGATCCTAATAATAAGCTTCCAAAAATAGAAACTAGTGTATTGCAGAAAACGAATTAAAATGTATCACCCAATAGACATTTCCCTGTCTAACATGCCTTTAAAACTAACCTGGATAGGACACAACTGGGTAGGAATAGACAGGATACTATATAAAGCAGCTTGCTATACCTTGCCCTCAGAGAACCAAACTAGCCAACAAAAAAGCAGAAGCCAGAGCAGCAACAAGGAACATTTCTCATAATCACAGCTGTCTGAAAACTCAAGGGGCTACCTGGAAAGGGCTAAGTTGAAGGCTAGGCTAGGAAAGCAATCGGTGACAAAGCAGAACTGAATTACTATGATTCCTTTCAAATTTTGGTTGCTGCCTTCAAAATGTATGCTGGTAAAGAAAACACTTGGGAAATATTTTTGATACGCTATTTGACTCTTGATGGATGGTGGAAACTAACCACACTCTGTCAGACAAAACAGATGACAAATGAGCTCTCCTAGCAAGTATTTTAAGGCCCTAGGGTCAATCTGGAATGAAGTCTAGAGAATGGTTGCTTTTAGTCAGGCTTTTTTATGGATTGTAAGCCTGCCACATTTCACTTGTTTCATGAGCATCATCTACAAGACACACTAAAAATTAATTAGCAAGACAGAATCATTCCTGCGATTACAGGACACAGAGTCTAGACTCACAAATGTAATGCTTGCCACAGCATTACATCTGGCTAGGCCAGAAAGACAGGAGGAGTGCCCAACCACCCAGAGGATTAATGAGCATTCTCCCAAGCCACTCTTTTTGCAGTAAGCCCACAGTTCAGGAAGTGCTGCCCAGTAAAGCACAGCTCCAAACATGACAAAACTTGACAAACATGGCTAGAGAGGCCTCTCTGATACAGTAATCAGAACGAGAGTAGCTAATTTTAAACCCATGAAAACTTTACAGGCTAAAAGTTTCATCTGCAGACATGGACAGGGCCTCAAAATCCCACGTGATTTGAAACTGAAGGACACTGGCAAAGCTTCTCCAACGTGGGCCCTGCATAGTGGCCCCCCTGAAGAAGGATGGCAACTAGAGGGGCTGTTCTGCCATCAGTGGGGTAGAGACCAGAGAAACCACCAACAATATTCACAACAAGTGCATCCACGGAGTGGGTTTCACGAAGCGTGCCTGCCCGGCACTCCAAGAGCCCCGGAAATTTGCCATGAAAGAGATGGGAACTCCAGGTACATCCAATGGCAATAGGCTCAACAAAGCTGTCTGAGCCACAGGAAGAGGTGGGTGCAGTTGTCCAGAAAATGTAATGAGGATGAAGAGTCACAAAAAAACTCTGTACGTTGGCTACCTATGTAGCTATCACCACTTTCAAAAAATCTACAAATAGTCCACGTGGATGAGAATTCATTCCTGATTGGTGAATGAAGGTAAAGGACAGTGAAGTAGACACAATTGAGGCAGCTGCCAATGAAGACGCAAGGTCACTGCCAAGCCACTGCTCCTCACTACTCTCTGGTCACAGATCTTGCCTGCCCCTGACCCCAGAGATTGCATGTGGCTGAGTGAAAATCATAGGGTACCTCTCCCACCCTGGCCATGACGTTGGTCCAGGATTGGACAATGGCCAGACCTGTAACTGGGAAGCAGACTTCTTTTCGCCTTGCAGGTTGCAGCTCTGAATGGGGAGCACTCTGGAGGGGCCTGAGCCTTCTTCCCCACCATTCTGGAAAAGCTCTCATGATGTAGCCTGTGAGAGCAAAAATGCAGCCAGCATGGCTACAAGTTCCGGTGGGATTCCAGTCTCTAGACCCAACCAGCTCTCGGGCTGATTTCATGCCTGAGCTTTCTGTGGTTTGTCTCTGTGAACCACTGCATTCTTTTAGGCTTTAATTAAAGTTTGCTTTTTGCCACTTCAAAGTGGCACATTGGCTATTATATGTGCAACCAGTTTATTAGAGAGACGTAGCTCTTTGGGAGAATAAATGTAAAACAATTTTTTTTTTTTTAATCATTGCCTTAAGCTGTGCTACATTGAATCTCCTGGTCTCATCTTCTAAAAATATGTGCAAATTAAGTCTTTCAGTTTTTATAGGGCTCAAAAAACTTCTCTGGAGAGAACCAGACAGTAAGTATTTTGGGTTTTATGGGTCACATGTGATCTCTGTTGCATATTCTTATTTGCAGTTCTTTTTTAAAAATTGTCAAAACTGTAGGCTAGAGCTGGATTTGGCCCATAGGTTAATAAAACAGTTCAGTTTTGAGCTTCCAGTTCATTTTCTCAAAAAATCACATCAGTCCCTAAGTATCTCTGCGCATTCCTGCTTAATGTGCTAGACTGCCAGGTTTATGTGTCCTCTAACAGCAAATTCTATAGCTAGTCACATAGATAACTAAGTCAAGGTGACTACCAGGTAGCCCAACATGACTTCTGAGCCAGGGTTAGGGTGAGGTAAACAAGTGCCCAGGGCACAACATTCAAGAAGGCTGTCAGGCATATGTGCTAATCCTGCATTGCACAAACCTAAGATTGAGTGCCTTCCTAAAGACTGCACTGCGGGCTCCATACCTTGCTTTTTCCCCACCCAGATGACCACCATCTATCTGCTCATTCTCAAGAAGAAGAATAAGAGAACCTGCTTTTTTTTTTTTTTTAATTTTCTTTCTTTCTTTTCTTTTTTTTTTTTTTTAAGATTTTATTTCATTATTTTTAGAAAGAGGGGAAGGGAGAGAGGCAGAGAGGGAGAGAGACATCAATGTATGGTTGCCTTTCACCTGCCTCCAGCCACAAACCTGACTGGAGACCTGGTTTGCAACCTGGTTATGTGTCCTGGCTGGGAAATCGAACCTGCGACCTTTGGGTTCGCAGGCTGGCACCTTATCCACTGTGCTACCAGCCAGGGCAGAGAACCTGCTTTTTACTACAATGTTTGCTGCTTACTCAAAAAGCACTGAGCCACTATGGAAAACAGTATGTAGATCCTTCAAATCATTCAACATAGACTACTGTATAATGCAAAAATTCTACTTCTGGAAATGCAAAGAAAATAAAAACAACAATTCAAAAAGACTTATGTTCAAAAAGACCCCTCTGTTCATTGAAGCATTGTTTACAATGGCCAAGATACAGAAGCAAGCTAGGTCCCCATCAGTCCATCAATAGAGGCATGAATAAAGAAGATGTGAGATATATATGCGTACACACACACACACACACACACACACACACACATGGTATGTGTGATAAAGTGGCAATAGCGTTGCATCTCTCTATTTCATGTGCTTCTTATTAATTTTGAAAAACTATGTTTCTAAGGTTATGATTTAACATCATTTCAGATGAAAGTATTAAAATCTGAGAGCAACCATCATGTTGAAGGAGTATGATGTCAGAGCAACCATAATTTCTGGACTGCATGCAGGGCAAACTGCTGTGTTGCGGTCCCCCTAGGTAGGTGTTGGGGCATGGATCTCCATGCAGACCAGGTCAAGCATTGTAAGACCTGACAAAGCTGGGTGCATATAGGTGCCTATGCTCCAAGGGGGGGCCGCAAGTATGAACCTGGCCTTGGGAATATTCCATACATCCTTTGAAGTCTTCCCTGTGACCTAAACTTCATTGACTTGTGTATTGGACCTGCAGTAGATGTTAAACCTTAACCACATGTAATCTCACCCTCCCTAAAGTTCTGTGGGCCACCTAGAGTTCTTGGAGTCACCTTGTCTAGCAGACCATAGCCTGAAGCAGATGGTCTCATGCCTTCTATTGTTACCTAAACTTAACAACTCCCTTTCTTTTGAATACTCTTCTTTGGTAATGACTTGTGGTGTGTATGTGCATCCCCAACCTTGTATAATCAATAAAAACCTTTGGGGGTGGGCCATCAAGGCCTTTGTCAAACAGACATTGGTCAACCTTCTCTCCCCCAGCACGAGCTGCCTGGGAAGGTTCATTTCATCTGCAGCACCCGGGGATCTCTGCAGGTCGGGGGTCCCCCACAGCTAAGGAAGTTGTGGACTTCATAACATCCCTTTATGTACAGTTTACAACGTGAAGAAGGTGTATGATGCTGATCCTGATGTTGCCACACCAACAAGGAAAACACATAAGTTATGCAAGGATCTCACAAGTCCAGATATTGCACACAGAATCCGGGAGATCATCAGTGAAGGTCCAGGAAAATCAACGCACTCCATAGCAAGAGAACTGCAGATGCCAGATGCAACGGTTTGCAACATTATTGCTGAAGAAATAAGATACAGATCGTATGTCTCGTATGTTCTTAGAAGAGGCCAGTTTAGGACACAGCAGACAAAGGAAAGGCACTTTGAAAAAGCAAGGAAACTGCTAACAACATTGAAAAATCCCAAAGAAAAACCCTCTGATTTTCTTCTCCAATGCAAAGAAATATCAGCAGGACCAAATAAGTCAACAAAAGAAATAACAGGTGGCTCTGTGAGAATCTTAATGAAGTTCCAATTGTCATGAAAATGAAATTTCCTGCTGCAGTGATGGTGTTAGGTGTTGTCAGCAATGAAGGAGATATCATGACCCCAGATTTCTTCTGACAAGGCTTGAAGGAGGCTGCTGATGTTTACCTTGAGGTTCTGAGAGAAGCAGTTGTACTATGTATAAAGCAAGTTGCAAATTGATGTCATTTTATCTTCCAGCAAGATGGTACACCAGCACATAATGCCAAAAAAGTTGCAAGAATTTCTCAGTGTCAATATTCCTGAATTCTGGTCAAAGGAAATCTGGCCACCTAGTTCACCAGATGCAAACCCTCTAGACTATTATGAATGCAGCATTCATGAGAAAGAAGTTAATATACAACCTCTTTCCAATAAAGAAGCTGTTAAAGATAAGACTGAAAACATGATGATGTCCATGGATAAAAAAAAAGTTAATTAAAGCATGCTCAGGTTTCTGAAGTTGAATTCAGTCTACTATTGTAGCAAATGGAGACTTTTTTGAACAATTAAAAAATAATGGCTATGCTTATGTATTTACATATAAGAATAAAGTTATTTCAAAATATAACACTTTTGTGGTATGTTGTTTATTTTACTAAAACTTTGCCAATTGATCAATCTCTATATAAAATGAAATATTACTTAGTCATAAAAAATGGATGAAATCTTGCCATTTACTACAAAATGAATGGACCTAGAAAGTATTAAATGAAATATGCCAGAGAAAGACAAATGCAATATGATTTCATTGACATATGGAATCTAAAAAAAAAACAAAACTAAGCTAAACTAAGCTGAAACAAACTAATATGGTGCATACAGAGAAAAGATTTATGGTTGTCAGAAGGGAAGGAGATGAAGGGATGGCAGAAAGGGACAGGAGAGTAATAGGTACAAACTTCCATTTATAAAATGTGGGGATATAATGTACAGCATAGGGAATGCAGTCAATAATATTGAAATAACTGTGTAGTGACAGATCATTGCTAAACTTCTGGTGTTCATTTCATAAAACATGTAAATGTTGGGTGTTACATATGTGAAACATAATATAATATGTCAACTAGAATTTGAAATATTTGTTTTAAGTCAGTGAGCTTTTGACCTTGGCTTCTTCTACTGGAACATAACCCAATGGATGTTCTCGTACTATGTTAACCCATGAAACTACCCCCATGGGACTTGGGAACGAGGGAACCAACACCAATATACTAAGGCTCATATTTTTATTATGCAGTAATAAGCCATTTGTTTCTGATCCAGGAGACTTATATCTTCTACCAGCAGACATGAAACCTATCAGGCTAAATTGTTAGCTTGAACGGTGAAATCAAACCCTTCACAGTTCTTAACATGCATATGTGATGCAAAACCCATTTCCCATCCCTAGGCCTGTGTCCATCTCAATCATAGGTGAGGTGGCAGCTCTAGGACTTGTAACAGTATTGCCTTCGTAACGGTCAGAGTTGAGGGTAAGGAGGAAAGATTAGGAAGGAGGAAATATGTAACTGCCTGGCTGATGGTAGGTAGTGCTGGTGGTCATGGTACAGAGATTCCTCATTTCAACTGATTAGATCTGGTTCTGTCTGATGCAGGTGGTCTCCAAATAGGTTATACGTATGTTTTCTTGGGGCACTGTCAGCTTCACTCCATCTCCTTAAGCTGCTGAGGAGACCCTCTGGGAGGAGGAACCTAGTCGCTTTCACCCAGATGTGGTAAACATCCTCAAGCCTCTCTTGAGGTAGGTTGCCTTTTCACTTGACCTAGATAATTGTACAATTCCTGCCCTTCCTTTAACTTCCCACTTCCTCACCCAAAGAGCCTGAAGAACCTCTAGATATTTCTTCCATAGCCTCTGAGGACTGTGAAACCTAGAACAGGGCAGCAGTTACCACCCCTCTATCTAGACACTGCGTACCAAGGTCCATTCAAACTCTGCAGCATAGGCTACTCTGTAGATTTCTCACCTTCAGAAACTTCCAGACAGAAACAGATATTCATTTCTAGGTACACATACTGCCCAATTTCAAATTCTACAGATACATTTCACATTCTCTCTAGGCCCTGTCCATAATCCACTAAAGTGACAATACAAGAGAAACCTGTGAGCACTCCTGGCTTCAGAGTTCTTCTCATAAAAGCATAGGGTCCACTATCTGGACTTAGCAGAATCCAATGCCATTCCTTTCCTCCACAAGGAGGAAAAGTGGCCACCTGCCACAAATGCTGTTTCCCCTTAAGGTCTATGATTTGTTCCCTCTCCTCAAGCCTCTCCTTACATAAACTTATGAGTAAAGGAAGTGATTGACAAATTTAAAATTGGTAGTGTTTGGCAGTAAAATATGGAAGAACTTAATATCACTTAATACCCTTTATTCTCAACTTTGGGCCTCGCCAGCAATTCCATAATAGGAATTTCCTATTGAAAATTCTGACACAGGTATTTGTGAGACACGGGTCTTCTAAAACCACACACAAAACAAGGCCAAGTAGCTCAGTTGGTTAGAACATCATCCTGATATACCAAGGTTGTGGGTTTTATCCCTGCTCAAGACACATACAAGAATCAACCAATGAATACATCAATAAGTGGAACAAAAAATTGGTATTTCTCTCTCTCTCTCTCCCCCTTCACTCCCCCTTCTTTCTAACAATCAATAAATAAAATTATTTAAAAACTGAAAATGTATTTAAAAACAAAAACAATCATAGGCAACAACTTTGCATCACTGTTAGGTTTCACTCTAAACTGAACCCCACAGTAGGCAACTCAACTATTTTCATAGGTTTTGGACTGGACCCCACAATAAGAAACTCAACTATTTTCATAGGTTTTGGAGACAGGGAAAATATCTATTAACATATTAAACAGAGACAACAACTTCAGAAGTAGGGAAAACAAATCATTTTCTTACTAGAATTATAAGGCTTTCTGACTTAATAGTGTTTACAGTTACTTCAGATTTTCAAATTACTTAAGTACCTTGGGCACCAATAGCAACACTACTACCAGAAATATCTTCTAGTATAGTGTCAAACTTCAGAACAGTGGTTCTCAAACTTCAGCACAAATGCCTCAGATTCCCCTGGAGGTTATGTTAAACCAGGAACTTTTGGGGCATCAGCCTCTCTAACTCAGTAGCTCCTGTTATATGGGGGCTGAGAATCTGCATTGCTGACCGGTTTCTAGTGATGTCAGTGCTGTTGGTCTTGGAGCCATACTTTGAGCACCTCTGCCTAGGGCATGATTTGTTTTTAGCCCAGAGCAGCCAGTGTGCCCAATTCAACATGTCATTTCTTTATATAAGTAGTTTTGTTGTAATACAGCCATACTCATGTATTTGCATGTCCGTGGATGCTTTCTTGGTACAACTGCAGAGGTGAGTAGTAGCAACAGACTTTATAGCCTGCAAAACCTTTTTGGTCCTTTGCTGAATATTTACTACTTGATCCTTGATAGGAAAAAAAGTTGCTAATCTTTGTTCTAGAGCATCAACTTGCAGCCGATAGTCAAGCCTGTACACAGGTTCCTAGACTGGACAATGGATAATTACAGAGGGTAACTCTGTAAGGCTGCTGCCATGATTAGTGCTTCTTTCACTACATATACAATTTGATAAAGTGTCAAAATAGCCCTGACTTTGTATGGATCATCTATAACTATATATAAACTTTTAAAATATTTGCTCAAAAACCTTGCTTGATATTCAGGTCATTTTTTTTATTCCTTTAACAAAAGGATTTCTTTAAAAGGATCCTCATACACCTTGGAAGATAAGGAACTTTTACAGATGTCTATATTATCTAGTAACAGGAAAATTGGAAAAGTGCAGCTTTTATTTTTATGCAGTTGCATTTTATACAGAGCTGTATACACAAGGGAAAAAAAACCTCACGGAGTCAAAATTATGCTTGGAAATCTAAGTCACCTTTAAAATACAGTATACAACATTTACAGACCATGTTGGAAGCAGACTCTCAATATGTCCAACACAGTCAATTTTTCCTTCAGTGTTCAAACAGATGGCTCATTCCTTGGGTGAGCACCAGATGAAGTAGTTGGCTTGCATTTGAGGCCATCTTGTATTAAAAAAAAAAAAAGTACTTATCTTTAAACACTAAAATCACACTCTGAACAGTGAGAAGCTCACATTACAAGGCACAAAGAATCTATGGCCAATTGAAAGAGCTATAGATTAATGTCTCCCTTTTAACACTTAATCTGGGGAAGACTCAAGTGAAATGGTAGGCAGAAGTGACCACATGACTTAAATTCTCTCTTTCCCATAGCACATAGTTGAATTCATAAAAGAATGTGCCTCTCATGGGGCTCCCTTATGTTCATGAAGATACTGATAAAGAAAGCTGACTGGGTCATTTCATCACCATCCATCTCTGATCCCTAAAGTATGGACATGGGCTGAAATCACACCATGACAAAATGCAAACACAAATAGTGCTGCCTTGGGCTAATTTCTTCTGACAGAGACAACATAACAGGCTATCAGTTTACAGCCCCATCCTTATTTAGTACAAATATCTTCCAAATAATCACAAGGATAAGGTAAAACAGTCAGCGACCAGAATAGCAGCCAGGAAATATAAATTTTACACTTTTAACAACTTGCATAATAGTGTTGCTAAAAAATAGGAATGCCATCTATATCTATCTTGCTGGAAAAAGGTAACAAAGCTTAAAATATTTTGTTCCTAGTAACTGGCTTTCTCTAACTAAAGCAAAAAGGTGAAGTAAACAATCTAAATTTTATTTTTCCTACCTTTGTATTAAAAAAAAAAAAATCAGACAACTTCTGGTCAAGATGACAGCAAGGGAAACATCTCTTCACAAACCACATAAAAATTACAATTAAAACATAGAACAATCATCACTCAGAACTGTCAGAAACCAAGTTGAATGGAAGTCTGACAAGAAAATTAAAGAAACTATATCCATCTATACTGAACTAGCAAGCTACTCGCATGTCTGAGATTCCATCAACCTGGCTAATCCTGTTTGACCTGTCTTTGAGACCTCCAGAGACTCCGCCCCACCAATTTACTGGCCCACCCAAGCTGCTTTTCTATATGGATGGCTGGCTGGTCTAGGCTCAGGCTTTACAACTTCCTAAGTCCTATCAAATAAGCAACAGCTGGCCTCAGTAAGCCCCAGGCCTGGCACTAGTTGTGACTAGTTTAGATTCACAGCTTGGCTTTGCCTGGGAATCTCCAAGCCCAGCACCAGTAGCAGCATCTCAGATTGCTTTATAGCTCAGGGAGGATATCCCCAGAAAAACATAGATGGGGGCTATTGGGAAAACCCTAGGGCTAGAACATCTAGTGGACAGCTACAGACAACATCAGAGCACCACCACCCTGCTGCTGCACAGCTGATCCTCCGTGGAAGGTGGAGGTTGGTGGTTGGTAGTCACAGCCAATTCCTGAAGCTGACTGGCCTGGATAAATCCCTTCCATTGATCTGCCAACAGCAACCAAGGCTCAACTACAAGAGGAGGGTGTACTCAGCCCACAAGAAGGGCACATGAGTATTCCTTAGACTGTCAGTGTGGGTGATAGGGGAGGCTGTGCCACTGGACCTTATAGGACATCTATTACATCAGGCCACACTACCAAGACACAGAGTCAAAGTAGCTTGATCTAATACATAGAAACAAACACAGGGAGACTGCCAAAATTAGGAGGCAGAGAAACATGGCTCAAATGAAAGAACAGATCAAAACTCTAGAAAAAGAGCTAAACAAAATGGAGATAAGCAATTTATCAGATACAGAGCTCCAAACACTGGTTATAAGGATACTCAAGGAACTTAGTAAGGACCTCAATAGCATAAAAAAGATCCAGTCAGAAATGAAGGATGCACTAATTGAAATAAAGAACAATTAACAAGGTAACAACAGTAGAGTGAATGAAACCAAAAATCAAATACATGATTTGGAACATAAAGAAGAAAAAACAACTAATAAGAACAACAAGAAGAAAAAAGAACCCCAAAATATGAGGCTAGTATAAGCAGCTTCTGAGATCATTTCAAGCATTTCATCACAGGGGTGCCAGAAGGAGAAGAGAAAGAATGAGAAATTATAAATTTTTTTGAAAAAATAATGAAGAGACTTCTGGTCAAGATGGAGGCATAAGTAAACACACTGTGCATTTTTATGTAACCACAGAAAGAATTAAAACTAGACCTCAAAACAACACCTAGAACCATAACAAAATCAAGCTGTATAGAAGTCCAGCAACCGAGGATTTAAAGAAGTCAGATTCATCCAGACCTGTAGGAGGGGAGGAGGCAGAGAGTCAGGAAGATGTGGTGTGACAAGGAGAGGCAGCAGTGGTGGAACAGGCAGTCCCACATTCACATGTGGTTGATAATAATTGGGAGGGATAATTTAGGAGTGAGTAATCCCAACCCAGGCTAGACTGAATAGCCCTGGGTTCCAGTACAGAAAGATAAACCTCCATAACTTCTGACTATAAAACCACTGGGTTTTAGAGCAGAAGAAACTGACATTCTTTCAAGAGACTCTATGTAAAGGGCCCACATGTATAGTGAATATACACAAACCCACCCCCTCAGGGACTCTGCACCAGGGGAAGGGCACCAGTCATAAATGGGAAGTTCTTTTCTACAGTGGTCTGTGCTACTAAGACAGGGATTCAAAACAGCTCTTATCTAATACACAGAAACAAATACAGGGTGGCTGCCAAATTAAGGAGGCAAAGAAATATGGCCCAAATGAGAGAACAGAACAAACCCCCAGAAAGAGAAACAAATGATAGTGAAATAACCAATCTATCTGATGCAGAGTTCAAAATACTGGTAATTAGGATGTCAAAAAACTTATTGAGTTTGGCAACAACATGAAAAAGACCCAGAATAAATGAAGATTACACTAAGTGAAATAAAGAAAAATCTACAGGGAACCAGCAAGGAAGAAATGAAACCAGATTCAAATCAACAATTTGGAACATAAGGAAGAAATAAGCATTCAACCAGAACAGCAAGAAGAAAAAAAAAATTTTTTTTTAAGATTATATTTATTAGTTTTTAGAGAGAGGGGAAGGGAGATAGGAAGAGAGAGAGAGAGAGAAACATCAATGTATAGTTGCCTTTCACCTGCCTCCAGCTACAGACCTGGCTGGAGACCTGGCTTGCAACCTAGTTATGTTGCCCTGGCTGGAAATCGAACCAGCGACTTTCAGGTTCGCAGGCCGGCGCCTTATCCACTGTGCCATCAGTCAGGGCTATAAAAAAATTTTTAAATGAAGATAGTGTAAGGAACCTTTGGGTTCCATCATCCAAACATACCAACATCCAAGTCATAGGGATGCCAGAAAGAGAAGAGCAAGAAACTGAAAACTCATTTTGAAAAATAATGAAAGAAAACTTCCCTAATTTGGTAAAGGAAACAGACATACAAGTCCAAGAAGCACAGAGTCCCAAACAAGTGGGACCCAAAGAGAATCAGATCAACACACATTATAATTAAAATGCCAATGGTTAAAAATAAAGAAAGACTCTTAAAAGCAGCAAGAGAAAAACAGAGACTTGCCTACAAAAGAGTGCCCTAAGGCTGTCAGCTGATTTCTCAAAAGAAACTTTGCAGGCAAGCATGGCTGGCAAGAATTATTCAAAGTGATGAAAAGCAAGGACCTACAGATAGAGATTACTCTATCCAGCAAAGCTACCATTTAGAATGGAAGGGCAGATAAAGTGCTTCCCAGACAAGGTAAAGCTAAAGGAATTCATCATCACCAAACAATTATTAAATGAAATGTTAAAGGGGCTTATTTAAGAAAAAGGAGAATATCAAAACTATGAACATTAAAATGCCAACCAATCCACAGCTATCAACAATTGGATCTAAAAGACAAAAAGAAACAAAGCAAACAACATGAACAGGAGCATAGTCATAGATAAAGAGATCATACGAATGGTTATTAGTAATGAGAGAGGAGGAAGAGAATAGGGAGAAAGGTTCAGGCATTAAAAAGCATAATTGGTAGATAGAAAAATAGGGGAATGCTTAGTATAGGAAATGGAGAAGCCAAAGAACTTCTATGTACCATCTATGGAAATAAATTAAGAGAGAGGGGCATTGCTGTAGGTAATGTGGGTACCAGGTGGAAGGGGACAAAGGGGGAAAATTGGGGCTATATAGCATAATCAATAAAATGTTTTTTAAAAAGATAAATTCCCTAATTTGGTGAAGGAAATAAACATGCAAGTCCAGGAAGCACAGAGAGTCCCAACAAGATGGATGCAAAGAGGGCCACTCCAAGACACATCATAGTTTAAATGCTAAAGGTTAAAGATAAAGAGAGAATCTTAAAAGCAGCAACAGAAAAGAAGTTATAGGAATTCCCATAAGACTGCCAACTGACTTATCAAAAGAAATTTTGCAGGCTAGAGAGGATTGGCAAAAATATTCTAAATTATGAAAAGCCGGGACCAACAGTCAAGATTACTCTATCCAGCAAAACTATCAGTTAGAATGAAAGGGCAGATAAAGGGCTTCCCATACAAGAAAAAGATAAAGGAGTTCATTATCACCAACCATTATTATATTAAGTGTTAAAGGGACTTGTTTAAGAAAAAAAAGATCAAACCATGAACAATAAAATGACAAAAATACGTATCTATCAACAATTGAATCTAAAAAACAAACTAAGCAAGAAGAACAGAGACAGAATCATGGATATAGAAAGCATTTTGATAGTTGCCAGATGGGAGGGAGGTGTAGGGGAATGGATGAAGAAGTGAGTGGATTAAGAAGTACAAATAGATAATTACAGACTAGCCATGGGGATGTAAAGTGCAGCATAGGAAGTGGGATAGCCAAAGAATTTATATACATGAACCATGGACATGAATGGTGGTGGGAGGATTGCCTGAGGAGTGGAAGGTGTTGGGTGGAAGGGGGCAAGAGTGGAAAATCAGGACAACTGTAAGAGCATAATCAATAAACTATAAACTTTAATAAGTCAGAAATGGCCCTGGCCTTGTGGTTCAGTTGGTTGAAGTGTTGTCTCAAAAATCAAAGAGTTGTGGGTTCAATTCCCAGTTGGGACACATACCTGGGTTGTGGGTTTGAACCCCAGTTTGGGTATGTGACAGAGGCAACCAGTCAACGTTTCTCTCCCTCTCCTTTCCCCTCTCTCTAAAATCAGTAAGGATGTCTTCAAGTGAGGTTAAGATTGATGGAAAAAAAGGATAGTTTAAAATTTTCAAAATTAAAAAATTCATTACACTCAAAAATCATCATTTGATTGACTTAGTTATTAAATTTTTAAATTTTATTCTTTTTAGACAGGATGGAAGAGAGGGGGAAACATGTATTTGCTGTTCCACTTATTTTTGCATTCATTGGTTGATTCTTATATGTGTCCTAACCCAAGATCAGACCCACAATTTTAGTGTATTGAAGATGATGCTCTAAACAACTGAGTTACCTAGCCAGGGCTGTTTGAGTCAGTTCAATAAAATGTTATTGTTTCTTACATTTAGTGCTTATGAGTGGAGATTTTTTAGACCGAGCAAACCACCTTGCATTAGAGCATCTCTCAATGATTAAAGAAGTATCTCTTCACTAGTGATTTAGGACTTGCTGATTTCTTAATGACTACCATGCTTTTCCTTTGAAATTTAATGAATTATATTACACAAAATATCTTCTGTCGCAATTTGTATTAAAATCTGAGCCCACCATTCACTTATGCATAGGTAAAATATAAAATATATAAAATTACATCATTTTTATTAGTAAAGTTCCAGTATTACTAGTTCTACACATTCAATTTATTACCAGTGTTTCTCCACTTGCACTTTGGGCAGGATGATCCTCTGATTTGGGACTGTCCTGAGTAGTGGAAGGCATTTAGCAGCCCTGGCCCCAGCATGCTGAGTGCCAATACTTCATTTCATTACTATGACCACTGCAGTGTGTCGACACAGAGCATGAACATGCCCCCAGGCACTATGAAAACTATACCACCTGCCTCAACCCCTTCAAGAGCCACTGTGATAGATATCACAGTAGATCATGGCAAAGTTGGCAAACATAACCAGTTCTCTGGAATGGACTTTTAAGGGACACATATATTCAATGTGAGATTTAACTGGAAAAAAAATTCTGTAATTCATCATTTGACTTGCTGATTTATTACTGAGCTGGGTTTAACTTTTTCATTTTCTATTTTAGAAAAGAGGGGGAGGGAGGAGGAGAGGGAAAGAAACATTGATGTGAGAGAGAACATTGATTGACTGTCTTCTGTACATGACCTGACTGGGGACCAAAACTGCAACCCAAGCACTGTCCTGACCAGAATCAAACAGGCAACCTTTTGGTTTGTGGGCTGACACCCAACCAACTAAGCCACACAGATGGGGCTAGCTGGGTTTAATTTTAGCATAATACATCCATATGATATCAATTTTGAATAATGAACTTTGTGTATTCTTAGATAGTTTTGATTATTTAAGTTGAAGAAGGATTCTGGGTCAGAACTATAAATTTAGGAATTGTACTTTTCTCCCTACCATGTCTCCCACCCCAACCCCAATCATCATACAGGATGGAGTTTTAACTGGAAAGAATGAAATATAATGGAAAATAAGGGTATCTCTAGAAATTTCACATTATCATGCCAGATTTTTCTTCCAAGCAATTCTTATTTATTGATATTGATTTCATAGAGCAGACTTATGTATCAGTTTTAGACTTTCCTCCTGGAAAATTGTTAGCTCATAGATAGCCTAAAGATATTACACTGCAGAGCCCTTGCACAATTACATATAAGAACTACAAACCAGAAAACTTGAACTGAGTAAGACTGCATGGTGGCAACTATAAAATGAATGTGAATCTGAAATCTCAAAATTGGGTACAGAATCACCATTCTTTCATATTTTTTTCTTCAATAATTTATCTGCCAGAAAAGGAAGGGGGTGGTGGTTTCATTAAAAACAAAAACAAAAAATCTTCAGTTGAAACCAAAACCACTCCTTAGAGAGCACACAGGTACAGAATCTGTTTTATATAAGTGTATATTGAAAATAAACCATAATATCCATAACATTTGTGTATTTGGTACTTACAAATTATAATGTACATGATAGATCCCCATATCTGCATATGCACATAAACTGGCTATATTTATTTTAATAATGAGATTGCCTCTGTAGAGTAAATGATACGATAAATGCTCAACTATTTTGAATGGCTGCTATTTCCATTTTATAGTCAGTGATATGTCTTCATTGTTTTGAAAATGTAGACAACTGAAATTACAGTCAATACTGTTCCTCTACAGTATGCACTAATAGGTATGCTATGCATAAACACACTTATTACAGTCATAACTTGCTAAAAAGTTGTGTAAAATAGTTGCCTTTCTACTGATGAGATTTTTGCTTCTAGAGTTTTGGGTTAATAATTTTAATTTGGAGAACTTATAAATATACAGGAAATGTGACATCCATTCAACAAGACCCACAGACCAATATAGTAATTCCATGTTTACATAATAGTAGAAGCTATAATTTATAACAGATACCAAATAATAGTACAAGCTTATTACAACTATCAAAGTTGTTCATCCTAAAACATTTATGCTTTTGAATAGTTGCTAGCTCTAAAATGTTCATATTCACTTTAATTATTCAATTGCTTACATTTAAGCTTTCTGTCCACCAGAGCCTTCAGAAATTTTTGAACTACAGTCTTGCCTTTTTGTATCTGTTTACTTTGATCACGATCTATATTCTTGATATCTGGAGAACCAAATATTTTGGCATATTGCCTAAGTACTTTAGAATAGGTATACTATTTAAGGCTAAAATAAAGAAGAAATTCAGAGTTAAGAAACTCCAAATCTATAAATATCTGCATGCTCCATGCTATTTAATTGAGACCTGCTGAATTAGATGCCAAGGATCACATGAAAGGATCACAGAAAGTAGAGAGTAATCTAGGAGTCTGATGATTATGCATGAAAACAAACTCATCCATGTTAATGTAAAAAATGTAAGTGACTCACCTATTAAGACTGAGCACATTCTCTTTCTGGTTAATTTTAAATACCCTTAACATAAAATTAATTCAGTTTGCCTTCTTAATCCACTAGGAATTTAAAAATAGTAATAAGAAATGTCCTAATGGCCAATCCAGCAAGTCTTCTTTTAGCCTTAGGCAAGGACCAAGGGAGTTCATCAATCAAAGGCTAGTCCTTCTAACCCTACACTGGATTCCACTTGCTTCTGAACCTCATTCTACATGAAATGATCCCTGTTCTCTCTTATCTGTCTTGGATCCATCCCACTAACATTTAGACATTTCAGTCTCTACCATCTTAAAACACCCAACCCTGGATCACACATCGACTTCATTGTCCACAATACTATCCTTCTGATGTCCCCTAGGTCAGTGTCCGACCAGCCTGCCAGTGCAGCTCAGAACAAATCAGCATTCTTCTGTGATACAGCCTGAAGAAACCATAACATGTCACCTCTCTCCATGCCCACTACTTACCTGAGTCAAGCCACTATTGCCCCTGTGTGACCAGTATAGAAGAGCCTGATACATAATCTGGTATTCTCAGATTCTCCCTTCTTCTCTCAGGGAAATTACCAAACCTGTGCTTCAGGTTTTTATATGCAAAGTCTACTTTTGTTTTTTTACAGATTGTTGTGACAATGAATACTAGACAAAGTTAGCTGTGATACAATAAATGGCATTATCAGTTTGTTAATGTACAAATACTTAAAAGCAATTGAACTACTTATATTAGGAGAGGAAATTAGTGTAATATTCAGGGATTAAATCCAAGGGCCTACAGAGTCTTACCCGGCCTCCACCAACATTCCAGTTCTCTTAGACTCAACACACCTGCCTCACTCTTACTATATATTCGCCTTCACAAAGCTATTCCCTTTGCCTGGAATATTCTTGTTCCACTTGGCCAACTAACTCCTGCTCATCAAGATTATGCCCTAGTCTGGCAAACTAAACGCTAAGAAGAAAAGGTAAGAAGCATTCTCCTCTTATGAATCTTGATCTCAGTAAGAAGAAACATATTTATGGGAAGTAATGGGCAATCATAACAGGTTCCAAAAGAAAGTTAAGTACCACAGCAGTTGAGAAAAAAAAGAAATTGTGAGGTAAAAAATACCCTGGCTGGTGTGCCTCAGTGGACTGAATACTGGGCTTCGAATCCAAGAATTGCTGGTTCAATTCCCAGCCAGGGCACATACCCAAATTGTAAGCCAGGTCTCCAGTCAAGTCCCCAGCTGGAGGCAGGTGAAAAGCAACCATACAATGATGTTTCTCTCCCTTTCTTCTTTCTCCCTTCCCCTCTTTCTAAAAAACAATGAATAATATATTTTTTTCAAAATGATGATCTGGACAATGGATTTGTGTAACAAGCAGTAGTTAATATTGCTGCACACTGTGCAAGGCACAAGTTTCTTTTATAAAAGAAATGGGCATATCTCATCAGCATGTTAAAGAACTTCTATAAATCAGGTTAAGAGAAATCAAATCCTTCTCCCCCACCAAAAATGAAAAAAGGATAGTTCACAGAAAAAATACTCAAACAGCTCTTAAATATGTTATGAATCTTGCTTCCATGCATAAGGGAAACTTTGTTTAGACCACCAAGGGCGAAGTATAAGATAACACAGTTGGAGAGGCTGAAGGAAGCAGGAACTCTCACACCTTGCTCGTCAAAGGGGCAACTGGAATAATCTCTAAGGAAGGAGGTACTAGCAAAATTAAAAGCACTCACAGCCTTTGTTATAAGTCTTATATCTAAGAATGCATTCTATAGATAGGCTTACAGAGCACAATTTGAAACCGCAAAGCATCCCAATCAAAATGCTGGTTAAATATGTAAAGGAGTCATAATGTGTACAATACTGTGAAGCTGTGAAAGGAAGCTGCTTTAAACAAGGAAATAGAATAACTTCTAATATACACTTTAAATGAAAAAATGTAAGGTGCAGGTTATTTTTTAATATGAAGAAGTTGATACATTTATACAATATTTCTGATGGGCACAAAATTAGGAACAATGACTAAGGTTCAAAGGGAGAGCCCCCTGCCCTGACCGGTGTGGCTCCATTGGGTGTTGTCTCACAAAGCCAAAGGTGGCCAGCCTGATTATCAGGGCACTTGCCTGGTGGGTTGGGCCCCCAGGCAGGGCACACACAAGAGGCAACTAACTGATCAATGTTTCTCTCTCTCTCTCATTTCCTTTCATTCTAAAAATATAAAATCTTTTTTAAAGGATAGACAATTATGCCCCACATATAGTTTGTAATGCTATAGAATGCATGAAAAATTAGGTTGGGAGCTAAATTCTCACTTTTTTTTTCAATTTTAATCTTTTTAGAGAGAGAGGAAAGGAGAGGCAGAGAGGGAGAGAGACATTAATATATGGTTGCCTTTCACCTGCCTCCAGCCACAGACCTGGCCTGCAACCTGGTTATGTGTCCTGGCTGGGGAATCGAACCAGTGACCTTTGGGTTTGCAGACTGGTGCCTTATCCACTGTGTCACCAGCCAGGACTCAGACTTTCACATTTTTGATCCTAGACAAAACAGTTCAAACTAATCCAAATGCCTGTGATGACATCAGAGCAGAAAATGACAAAAATATGAAGATTAGAATGTGGCTACTCCAGAAGTAACAGCAACCAATTTCTGGCTGGTAGACCTATCTATATGGCTCAGGCAGTGTTTCAAGGGTCTAGAATAGCCACAAGGTCCAGAAACTCTGCATTGTGAAAAGCCCATAATCTATGGGAGGATTAAAGACAGTTTCTCCCTCTTCAGACAGGCCAGCTGGCCTCACCAGAATTAACTCTTTCATGTGCCTAACTTTTCTGGACCCGTTTCTGACTGCTAACAGACCCTTACTTTGTTAAGACAGTAGACACAATTCAGACAAAAGAATCTGGACTGGAAAGTGGTGACAGGATGTGCAGCCAAGAAACCTAAGAAGCAGGCTGTCTTGTGAGGGCGGAGAGTCTCAGAAGCCAGACTGCCAGGGTTTGAGTCTTGGCTTCACCATAGACTAGCTCTGTGACCTGAGACTAATGAGTTACTTAATTTCTCTATCTCATTTTTCCCTATCCATATAATGGGATATTGTAGTTGTTGTGGATTGAATTAGCACAGTGCCTGGCACAGAATTACTGGTTTGTTTTTTAATATAAGCATGTCTACTGTGAGCTTGGTTCTAAGAGCAATAAAAATTTGATACAGCAAAAGAAAGGGATCTATCAAAGATGATGATGGTACAAAGGAGACAGTACAAAGTTAGATAATTGAAATTCTGACAACAGATGAATTCTTCAATGGACAACATTTAGATTAAAAAATCAAACAGTTGAGAACTAGCCTCAAAAAGGTCCCTCTGATTGGATATAGAAAGATAAGGAGTCAGATCAAATGTGACCAGAAATGTATAGGACCAGAAGGGAATCATATCAAACTTTCAGTAACAATAATTCCATCCTACACTTGAAAATGTTTAGTTTTCAAATTCTTCATGATGACCTCACTGGATTCTAATGATTCATGAAGTGGAGGGATTATCTCCATTTTACCAATGAAGAAAAACCTTAAGAGATTAAATTATTACCTAAGATTGACTAGCTATTAAGTTATAACATAGAAAATCAAAACCACCAGTGTGTATATGTGTGTGTGTGTATTCTCCTATAATTATATATATTCTTCTCTAACAAGTCTATAAGAATCAGAATATTGTAAGTTAATCTTAACTTCAATGCAAGTATTATTGCCCTCTGCCACTTAAAAAAAAAAAATGAAATGATAAACAAAAAGAAATTTAATAAATCAGAAATAAAAAGGGGGGGGAAAGGAAAATCTGATGTTTTTTCTATGTGCCCACATTAATTAGGACCTTCTATTTATTTTTAGTGATTTAAAACAAATTCTTCATTTTCCTAAAACAAATATTATTTGAGCACCTGCTACTACTCAGGTATAGCTAGACTCTTTCAGTTGCCAAAGAGCTAAGTATGGGAGACACACTGGTAAATATAATTTCAATCTAATGGGATAAATGTTACAATGAGTATATAGTATGTAAAAGGGCAGCTAACCCAAAGCCTGGGGATGGGAGGCAGGAGGGTGCTGGGAAGATGACGGAAGATGCATGAGAATTGGCTGGGTAACGCACCTACAGGGAGCTAGAAGGTACCAGGCAATATGGATACAAACAGGCTTAAGAGCATTTAATAATGCTCATATCACAAAAATGCAATATCAATTCAATTTTAATTATGTTGCCTTTTATTATTTTACAATATATTTCAAAAAATGCCATAACAGTTGGCTTAACTGTTCTATAAGACCTGGAAACAAAAGAACACATAGAACACACAAGCACCAAGCTATAATACCTCTACTTGTATCGAACTGTTGCTACCAAAGGGATGTAGTTTTTTAAATAAGCAGATGTATGGCAATGCAAAATAAAACACAAGCTTGTTAGAACAGTAAACTCTGTTTTAATGGCTACTAAAAGGGGGTGGTTTTGTTTTCTTTTTTCAACATGTCTGGTTCTGGCAGCAAGTTGTATTATGCATTTAAAGCAATACATGCCCTGAAAGCTTATATTTTCATTTGTGCGTATCACCTGAATCAGAGCCCAGACACCCTCGATATGCCTCCCTCCAGAAGGTCACAACGTTCATGAACTCGAGATTCTTGGTGAAGCATTTTACAATATTTTTCCTCCAGTAACACTGGATGCTTTTAATTTTCTCTAAAAGAGAAGCGATGAAAAGGCAAGAAAACCCTCCAGGGTCCAATTTTCACTTCACATTCTCCAAGTAGTAAAATAGCAGCTCTACATGTAGATGAAAAAGAATTTTAATTTCTTCCTATTAGTTTTTAATCATATGGGCATGAAAATTTACTTGGATTTCCAAAAGGAAAATGTTAGTTGCCAAATATTTTAGCAATGCAATAAAGCATTACATATATGTAATTTGCACTTTCTACAAAAAATATATACGTATGTATGTATTTATATTTACTTATCTTCACTGAAATTCTTTTTTCTGGCTGGACATGAGAAACAAGATTAAGTAGACCAATGCTGGTTTTATTTCTTTATATGCGTTGAGTCATTTTTCATTCAACATAACTCCAAGTTCATAATAAATTCACAAAGGCAACACAAGGAAACACGTACTGAATAGGCACCTGCCAAGCAATCCATGTGTTAAGGTTCGACTTTACCAAATGGCACTATGGCATTATAGGCATCCAATTTTTGTTTTCTTTTTCAAGTTTGTCAGTTCTTAACTACTTTTTCTTTTCTAGCCGAAGACAGCGTGTAATCACAAAATAAGGCCTACTGACAGTTGCTCCTGTTATACGGTAGATGTGATTCTCAAGAGCTGATATAAACCGAACAAAACAGCAGTCAAACTACATTTGGTCACATTCAGTAATCACTAACACTTTGCCAATATACATGTTTCCCTTTTCTTGAATGATTTCATGTTATTATTAAAATGACAACAAATAAGATTGTAAAGATTTTCTAGGATTGTATTTTTAGGGGACTGCTACATTCAAATGAATATATTTTAATTCAAAAATGTCATTAGTAATGACCTTTCCACAAACATGGTTAGCAAAATTAAAAAAAGGCACAAAGGGGGATAATTAGAAATATTTATAGCTCTCAGTAAAGAGTACCAAAGCAAGTATCTTTCATGAAGAAAAGCAGAGAAAAATGTTCAGTAATTCATGCACAACTTGAGAAAAAAAACCAAACTTCTCTTCATATAAGTCCTGAGGGAGACAAAGAGTTTTCCTAATCAAGTGCTTCATGTAAAATAAAATGTGAAGCTGCACATACATGTTTGGTATAACTGTGGACCCATGTTTTTAAAAAGTGAGGCAATTAAACAAAGGAAAACAAAACCAAAATTTCTTCATAAACAAAGCAACGCCACCTGAAGCCTGTCCTTTTTACCACTTAGTGGGGCAAAATGTCCAATAAAATGTAAAATGCAGCACAGGCTATCATGTAATCTAAAAATTTTTCATGATAACTTATTGCAAATTGCACTTGACAGTTCACCACAACAATGGAAAACTGGCCCCTTGTTCATTCGCACAGTCCTTGCACCCCAAACTGAAGTCACCAGTAGAATGATCTGGATAAAAAGTTTGCAGCTGTGCTCAGCCAGCTAGCCCCGCCCTCTGGGTGGGAGCCGACCCGGGACACTGCTTTGTCCTGCTCCTTCGTGGGGCTCTCATCCTCAGGCAGGTAGTCGGGTAGCTCAGTGTTCTGTTCTACTTCCACAGCCATATCCTGGAACGGGACCAGCATCTGACACAGGGAACGTGAAGAGTTATTACAAAATCAACATAATTGACAGATACATGTCAGATGTGAAAAGTCCATTTCTTCTAATTACCACAGTACTTATTTTCAAGGGCTATATTCCTTTGAAAATGTTTCTCTTGCCCTGGTTGGTGTGGCTCAGTGGATTGAGCACTGGCTTGCACACCAAAAGGTTATTGGTTTGATTCCTAGTCTGGGCACATGCCTGGGTTACGAGCCAGGTCCCCGTTGGGGGAGCATGAGAAACAACCGTACACTGATGTTTCTTTCCCTCTCTTTCCCTCCTCTCTAAAAGTAAATAAATAAAATCTTTTTAAAAAAATGTTCCTCTTGCCCTGGCTGGTGTGGCTCAATGCATAAAGTGCCGGTCCATAAACCAATGGGTTGCCAGTTTAATTCCCAGTCAGCACATGCTTGGGTTGCGGGCCAGATCTCCAGTTGAGGGCGTGCAAGAGGCAACCCATACTGATGTTTCTCTCCCTCTCTTTCTCCCTCCCATCCCTCTAAAAAATAAATAAATACATCTAAAAAGAAAAAGAAAAAGAAATATTCCTCTTACATGAAGGTTGGCCCAACTGCTGAGTACTATGTAAGCACATAAAGGTAGAATCACACAGGAATAAATGTGCAGCCTCCACCTACTTCACAATGATGGGGTTAGGCTGAAAAGGGGAAGGGGATTAAGAAGTACAAACTTCCACTTATAAAATAAGTCATGGACAGTTAATGTATAACATAGGCAGCAGAGTCAATAATATTGTAATAACTGTAAATGGCGACAAATGGTTATTAGACTTATTGCGGGGACCTGTTAAATTACTGTGTTGTACACCTGACACTAATATAGTATGTCAACTATAATTAAAAATAAATTAAAAAAAAATTTAAACTAAACAAGACAAAAGCAGGTATCTGGCTGCTGATAGGCTTTTGGAAGACCAGTGAACCTCCTGTTCACAGCAACTCAAATGGCCTGATGCCATGTAGGTTTGTTCTCCTATCACAAAGCTAGTAAAAAAGAGTATCGGGAAGCAAAAATTTCCACTATATGTTTGCCCAAGAGTAGGACTGGAACTAGTGAATGTCAGAAAGTATTTAAAGACCAATGCAAAGAAACATCTCCCTTCTTTCCATTTATCAATCAGTAAGACATCACCACTAAAAAAAAAAAAAGTGTGAAATTCACACACCATAAGATATAAAAAGACTGAAATTAACAAAAGCTCTTTCCAAAGAGTTAACTATTGACCAAGAAACAATGAGATAATCTGACCTAACCCACATTCCTATACACTTGGCAACTATCAGCCTAGAAATAATGGCAATATGCTAGTCATAAAGAACAATCAGGAATCAGAGTTAGGTAAAAACAAAACTATAAAGCCCTGTCTGGGGTGGGTCAGTTGGCTGAAGGTTAGAGCGTCATCCTGTAAACCAAAGGGCTACGGGTTTGATTCCTGGTTAGAGCAGGTACCTGGGTTGCAGGTCTGGTCCTGGTTGGGTCAAGGAGGGGCAACTGATTGATGTTTCTCACACTGATGGTTCTCTCCCCATCTTTCTCCCTCTCTCCTCTCCCCTCTCTCTAAAATCAATAAGCATGTCTTCAAGTGAAGATTAAAAAAGAAAAGGAATAAACAACCAAAGTGCCCATCAGTGGATGAATGGATCAAAAAACTTTGGTACATTTACCCAATTACTATACAGCAGAAAGAAAGAAGGAACTCCTACCTTTTGCCACAACATGGATGGACCTGGAAAGTTATTATGCTTAGTGAAATAAGCCAGGCAGTGAAAGACAAATACCATATGATCTCACCCATTACAGCAGACGAATGAACAAAACAAACAAGCAAGACAGAACCAGAGGCATGGAAACAAGAACAGACTGACAGTACGCAGAGGGGAGGGGGGAGGGGGAGAAAAGGGCAAAGAAGGAAAACAGTTTAGTCAAAGAACTAGTATAAATGACCCATGGACATGGACAAGACAACGTGTGGGGATTGACTGTGGGAGAGGAAATGGAGTGGGTGAGGCAGGGGAGAGAGATGGGGGAAAGAATGGGACAAATGTAATACAACAATAATGAATAAATTTTTTAAAAAAGAAGTATTTTTTTTTAATAAAAGAAAGCTATATAAGGCTTTTACCTCTTCTCCACTTTCACTTTTCACAACTTGCTGAGCCTTCATAACCTTGGTTGACGCTATCGCTGATGCCAACGCCTAGACCAGGATAAAAAGGGGCAAAATGAACACTGATTTGTTACCTGAAACCTTAAGCACATTTAGGCTTATAAAATACTAACCTCTGCTTTCAAATCTGAACGTATTCGCACCACACATCTTTGAACAGCCATTTGAAAAGTAAAGCTAATAACGCCTTTAATTTTTAGCAAAGCCTCTTCACATAGGTTTCTCCGAGACTGTAAAAGTAAAAGCAAACTGGTATTAAAACTGGCAAAATAGTAAGAGAGAATAAATCAACTGAAACCACATTAAATGAGTTATCACATTTGGGCAGAGGTGGGGCACCATGGAGAGCAAATGTCCCTAGTTCAGTTCTACCACCTCTTATGTGACGGCATGTCCTTAGTCAAGCTTCTTCACTTTGTAAGATCAACAGTACAGTATCCCTGCTAGATTTCCCCCAAGCTTCATTACTAACATTTAGTTTTATTTTAACAAGAGGTTAGCCAAAGTTAATTTAAATCTTAAAGCAAAAAGGAAAAGTGCTGAAAAGCAGAGGCTCCTCCTGTTCAAGAGTGGGCAAACTACAGCTTTTATAAATAGTTTTACTAGAACATGTCCGAGGCTAGTTTCATTCTACAACAGAGTAATTATAATACAGACCATATCCCCTGCAAAAACCTAAAATATCTACTATCTGGCCTTTTAAAGAAAAGGTTTCCTGGCCCCTGCACGAGCTTTAAAATCTCTAGGGATAAAGTCTAATAAACTAAAGTTAGTTAGTAAGCATTTAGTGTTGGACTATTTTCAAAGGCACTTGGTTTTTATAAACATCACTGCCTCCTTCATTAATGACATTCTCAATGGGTACCCACTGCATTCTCAAAGGTCATCAATATCTTCTTTTTTGTCCTCATTTTCCTCTGACAGCACAATATAAAGAAGCAACTTTCAATGCTTCTTTGACTCCTAATAATACACTGTCCTGGTCTTCTACTTACACCACTGATTATTCCATCTCTGTCTCATCTTATCTCCAAGATCCCATGTCTAAAACCAAGAGATTTTTCTTTCTACTTTCTACTAGACTATTCTTATCATCTCCATGCAGAAGCAGAGACATATTCTAGTATGATTTTACTTTCACGTGTCTACAGATATATGCACTTAGATATCAAGTGGTCACCTCTGAGACAAAATGCAAAGAGAAAATGATTAAAAGTAACTAGTTTCTCCTCATCCCTCCTTCCACCTCCAGCCCTGGCATCATGTCACCATCTGGATTTTCCTTTTTCTGTACTGAGACCAGGTTCTAATTCAGTACTTCTGAGGGGACAGGAATCTGCAACTGAGCCCTACTCTCTGGATCACACCTGAAGAAGTACTGCCTTGAAATTATCTGATTCATTCTTCTCTTCTATTAAATAAAATCAGTCCTCACATTTATTCCCACATCCTTCAAAAACAACCCATACCCTTGCTATCTCCCTATTTAAACCACTTTTTCACTACTCCCTACTACATTTCAATACTGCTCAGGCAAGGATCTGGGATACGGTGGCATGTGGTGGTGTCCAGGCCCCCAGGGGCTCACTTAATGCACTATTTCTTGCTCTGCTCTGCTGAGTCCTGGGTCCCATAAAGCCCCTTTAGGGGACTGGTGACCAAAGATCCATGTTTATCTCTTCCACATATTCAACACCAGGTAAACTTAAAAGTGAAGAAAAGCAAAGCATATACAATGCGAAAGAGTACTACAAGTCTAATCTGATTTCTTATTTAAATATAAGTAAAACAAAAGTTAAGATGACACATGGACATGAACAACATGTGGGATTGATTGTGGGGGGATGGGGAGGGTGAGGAAGGGGAGAGCGGGGGTGGGGTGGAGATGGGACGAATGTAATACAACAGTAAAGTTAAATTAAAAACAAACAAACAAAAAAACAAAACAGGAGGCCCTAGCTGGTGGCTCAGTGGATGGGTGCCAGCCTGCCAACCCAAAGGTCGCAGGTTTGAATCCCAGCCAGGGCACATGACCAGGCTGCAGCCAGGTCTCCAGCCGGGTCTATACCTGGAGGTGGGTGAAGGGCAACCATACATTGATGTTTCTCTCCCTCTCCACCTACCTCCCTTCCCCTTTCTCTAAAGAATAAAATCTTAAAAATAAAAACAAAACAGGAAAGTTTAAGCACTCTGCCTAGCTTATGATAATAGTCTGACACTAAATTCCAATATGTGACAGTGAGAAACCAGATTCATGAGGCCAATTCATCTTTACTTTGACACAAATTAACACATTTGCAACAGGCAAAGACTGGTAGTTGGAATTCAATTCCAACATTTAATCTCAAGAATAGGCTATTTTCAGGGAAACATGAGTTCTTCAACAGAGCAAACAGGATCAAGAATTAGCCAGGGGGGGACAGAGGGGAGCAAAAAGGGGATGGATGTAATACAACAACAATAAAATTAAAAAAAAAAAAAAAAAAAAGAATTAGCCAGGGAGGATGAATATCCTCTAGATTGGAAACAGGGCCAAGATTTGACTGAGAGAATCTTAAATAGATGAAATTAGAATTTGGGCAAGGAGGTAGAAGAGTCAAGTTGAACTCTGGCCATGAATAGAAGGGTGTGTGTTAGTGGGGTATGTGTGCGTGCCTGTGTGTATATTAAAAGAACAGCATTTCAGCCCTGGCTGGTGGTTCAGTGGATGGGTGCTGACCTACAAACCCAAAGGTCGCTGGTTCGATTCCCCAACCAGGGCACATAACCAAGGTTGCAAGCCAGGTCTCCAGCCAGGTCCATAGCTGGAGGCAGGTGAAAGGCAACCATACATTGATGTTTCTCTCCCTCTCTGCCTCCTTCCCTTCCCCTCTCTCTGTAAATAATAATAAATAAAATCTTATTTTTATTATAAATAAATAAATAAAAGAACTGTATTTCAAAGAACAAATACAGTGGTCTCAATTTCTAAAGGCTTCATAGTAACCTGATTTGCAGTTGAGGAACTAACACAAAGGTAAAAATGCCTATGAATATGCAAACTTAGGAATAACTCTCTAATAATAGCCTTGATGCATACAGAAAGATAATGTACATACACTGCTTTCTTTTCTAGGGAGTAATCACGTTTCCTGTGCATAGCTGTCCAGAGTAGCGGTTCAGAGTGGGATTCTGCAGCTAGACACACTGTCTCAAATCCCCAGTCCTACACTCAGTAACTGCTGTGATCCTAGGAAGCTATTTAAATTTGGCATTTGGTGTGCTTCACTCTCATCTGTAAAATGGAGCTATGAAAAAAAGGGAGGGAAGAGAGGGTGAGAAATAGGAGAAGGGAGAGAAACATCAACGTGTGGTTGCCTTTCAGATGTCCCCAGCTGGGGACCTGGACCAAAACGCAGGCACGTGCCCTGACTGGGAATCAAACCACAAACTCTCAACCCACTGAGCTACACCAGCCAGGCTCTTCTGTTGATTTTTAAGATCTGTAACCTGATGTCAATTATTCATTACAAGAATTTCCAACTAGCATTTTACCTTTTTAAGATTATATTTGACAAAGCAAAAACTTTCTGCCAAACTAGAGATTTCCTATTTCCTGAAATAATTTTTCTTATGGCCTTCATGTTTTAAAAAGCTCTTCAAGCCCTGGCTGGTGTAGCTCAGCGGAGGAGAACCAGCGTGTGAACCAAAGGGTCCCCAGTTTGATTCCCAGTCAGGGCACATGTCTCAGGCCAGGTCCCCAGTCGTGGGTGTGCAAGAGGCAATCACTCATTGATATTTGTCTCCCTCTTTGTCCTTCCTCCTTTCTCTCAAAATAAAATAAAAAAAATTTAAATATTAAACTTTATGCTATGTATATTTTACAATAAAAAAATTGAAAAAAATATCCTAAGAATACTTAATGTAATAACAATATATTTAGGGGCTTATAACATATAATAATGCAGAAATAAAACATGTAATACCAATAGCAAAAAGGCCGAAATAAGGGAAATTACAATGTTACGTCTTTTACTACCTATGTGATATAGAGTAGGACTCCCCTTGTTGCAATTTTGCTTTCAGTAATTTCAGTTACCTGCAGTCAACTATGGTCCAAAACTATTAAGCGGAAAACTCCAGAATATAGAATCCATAGTTTGTATGTATGTGTGTATGTATTTATAGATTTTATTCATTATTTTTAGAGAGAAGGGCAGGGAGGGAAGGAGAAAGGGAGAGAAACATCAATGTATGGTTGCCTTTCACCTGCCTCCAGCTGGGGACCTGACTGGAGACCTGGCTTGTAACCTGGTTAGGTGCCTGGCTGGGAATCAAACCAGGAACCCTTGGGTTCACCAATCCACTAAGCCACACCAACCAGGGTTTACAATCCGTAGTTTTAAACTGTATACCATTCTGAGTAGCATAATGAAATTTAGTGCCATTCCCCCTACACGTACACATAATTCATCCCTTTGTCCAGTTTTCACGATGTAAATGTCCCCTGCCTATTAGTTACTCAGAAGTCCTCTTAGTTATTAGATCAACTGTAACAGTATCATAGTGCTTATGTTTAAGTAACATTTATTTTACTCAATAAGGACCCCAAAGCACAAGAGTAGTGAGACTGCCAATTTGGATATGCCAAAGAGAGGTCATTAAGTGCTTTCTTTAAGTGAAAAGGTATATATGTATAGGAAAAAACACAGCATATATAGAGTTCACTACTATATGTGGTTTCACAACATCCAATGGGGGTCCTAGAACTTTCCCCCTGTAGATAAAGAAGAACTATTGTCACATTAATTGAAGCTAGGCTGTGGTAAGTTAAAGATATATAAAATAAACCCTAAATCAACCAACAAAGAAGGAAGGGAAGGAGGGAGAGAGGAAGGCAGGAAGGGAGAGAGGGAAGCAAGGAGGGAAAGAAAAAAGTAGGGCAATCTTGTTAAATGCTCCACGTGCACTTGAAAAGAATGAGTATTATTTTGTTTTTTAGTGAGATAGTCTATTAGGTTATGTTGTCAATTAGGTTATGTTGGTTATTAAAGTCTTCTATACGCTTACTGATTTTCTATGTATTTGTTCTATTAATTGAGAGTGGTATTTAAATCTCTAGATCTAAATGTACATTTGTCTATTTCTCTTTGCATTTCTGTCAGTTTTTGCTTCATATATTTTGAAATTGTAGTACTAGGGCATAAATATTTAAAACTGTAAGGTCTTTCAATTAACCTTAGCACAAAATCCTCCCCCTTATCAGTATAAAATACTAATAATATTTGGACTTATTCTTAAAGACTGTTAGCAGCTAACAATGAGAAAACTATTTAGTTAATATGATTCTTCTTTCCCATCTTATGAACCATGTGTTTATAAAAGTCTTACCGTATCATCAAGACCATCTATATGCAAAACCACTGTTTTGGCACGTTTGTTTGTGGTTCCCAGAAAAAACTGAGCTTTCCTTCGACGTGAATTCATTTCATTGAAACTATCACTATCTGCTATATTGGAAGACTGAAGAATGTCATAGATTTCTGAAGCCAGCAGTTTTGTTTCTCCTGGAGTTGTAGTCCTTGAAAAGAAACATATAAATTAGTAAATTAGTAAATTAGTACTGTCACTTCTACTGATTCTGTAATTTTATTCCTCAAATTTAAAAAGCCTTCTTTTCTTCATTCTGATTGGTTCATTTTAAAACATCAGTAAATCCTAGAATAATCAATAAGTAGAAAAACCATATACTCTATAAGTCTTCTCATTTCATTTTAAACCCATGGTTCATTGAGATTCAAAACTCATCACTACAGTGGTATAAAAGCACATTTAATCAAAATCATTAATTAAGACATCAACTAAAAAGATTAGGACATAACAAGTCCCTGGATTAACACTAAAATTTAATTTGCAATTTCAAAGTGCCTGACCTTCAAGAAAATACAACATAAAAATCCAAAAGTAGAAAACAAATTAGGGCCCTGGCTGGTAGCACAGTGGTTAAGGTGCCGGCCTGTGAACCCACAGGTCGCAGGTTCGATTCCCCAGCCAGGGCACATAATCAGGTTGCAAACCAGGTCTCCAGTCAGGTCTGTGGCTGGAGGCAAGTGAAACGCAACCATACATTGATGTCTCTCTCCCTCTTTGCCTCTCTCCCTTCTTCTCTTTCTAGAAATAATGAAATAAAATCTTAAAAAAAAAAAAAAAAAAAGTTTATTAAAAAAAAAACAAATTAGGAGATCATTCATATTAGTTATTTCAAAAGATTTTTAGTAAATTCAAATGGATTCTGTTTCTTAATTCGTATTTTTACATATCTTTCACAAAGCATTTGTGTATTATAGAACCACAATTCAGGCAATAGTTTTCATTCTATACTTTTCAACCCTGCTATATAGTTCCTCATATAAACATGTAATGCCATGCTAATCAACAGAGCTTTCTACACTGAAGAAATGTTCTATACCTGCGCTGTCCACTCAAATGTGCCTACTGAGCACTTGAAATGTGTTTGTCAAGGGCAACTAAAGACATGAATTTTATTTACTTTTAATTGAATAGCCAGATGAAGCAAATGGCTGCCATAATGAACAGCACAGATCTAAAAATTCTTATTAATTAGGTGAACTGAGTAAACAGTAAGTACACATAACCGTAAAAAATAAACCTCAAGCCCTGGCTGGTGGCTCAAAGGATAAGGCACAGGCCTGTGAACCCAAAGGTCACTGGTTCTATTCCCGGCCAGGGCACATAACCAGTTTGCAAGCCAGGTCTCCAGCCAGGTCCGTAGCTGGAGGCAGGTGAAAGGCAACCATACATTGATGTTTCTCTCCCTCTCTGCCTCTCTCCCTTCCCCTTTCTCTAAAAATAATAAATAAAATATTTTTAAAAATAAACCTCATTTCAACTATAAATGGGCTCAATTAAGTCCAAATCCTGTAACATACATTCAAAGCTTTTAATATCTGTCCTCTACCAACTAACCTCTACCAACACCAGCTCACTGTGACCTTTTATAAATGCCTTTCCATCGGCTTTCAAACTAGGTTCAACCACCATCTTCTTTTTTTCTTTTCAGTATTTTATTTATTTTTAGAGGGAAGAAGGGAGAAATAAAGGGAGAGAAACACCAATGCACGAGAGATACATTGATTGGTTGCCTCTTGCATGCTCCCCAACTGGGGGCTTCACTTACAACCCAGGCATGTCCCCTAACGGGGAATCGAACTCGCAACCTTTCAGTCCTCAGGCCAGCGCTCACACCATTCAGCCACACCAGCCAGGGCTCAACCATCATCTTCCTTAAGAAGCCTCTTCACCCCAACACACCATTCATCCCTCTGCATTCAAAGTACTATGCTTGTACTTGACTACTAATTTTAATTTTCTATTTCTTTCTCTTCAAGAAGAGGGGTGTATTTTCTCTGTACCTTCCACAAAGCCGAATACATTTTTCTGCAATCCATTTGTTTACTGAATGAACAGAAATACTTCAATTTCTGATATTCAGGCTGAACACACTTATAAAGACCTTCAATTCTAGGGTGCTAATATGGCAATTTTCCAAGCCCCCAATTTATTGTATCAGGTGGCTTTTTGAGCCACTGTTGACCACACAGACCAAGTGCTTTGAATGACTTTGGCTCTCTATTGCTGGGACCTATGAAAAAGGCTTTTTTTAGAACAAGTCACAGCACTTTTCAGATAGCTGTTTTACAGTTTATTGAAAAGGTTACTGCACTTCTGAGATAGTTTAAATACCAGCCAACCGTTAAGTTGTAAAGAATATGAGGACACTGGCTAGAGGCACTTATGAATTTAAGAGGAAAAAAACTACAAAAAACTACCTGATTGATTATTTTTCAATTCTAGAGATAGAACCATTCCAGAGTCACAGGAGAGAAGATAATCTGTACATCTGATGGATTCCTAAGGCGTTAGGGCTTCCTTCTCTCGTAAACCTGGTCTAATGGTTTCCATATCAGTAACAATACAGTGAGGGGAGAAACTGCCATTTGTTAATAAAAACTACTGGCAATGGTGATACATGTGCGTTTACGATTGCCTATATAGCTACACAAGTTACTCACACTTTCAATTAGAAAGCTGAAGATTTACACAAAAATATACTTCATCTATACAATCACACATGCTATGCTTACTTAGGTAAGCAAAGCACTTACAGATGAGAGGTTAGCAAAAATAATTAAATGAAATAAATATTCCCACCACCACCATTTTTAATTTTCTTATTTCACAGTTCCAAAGTTTCATCATTTTAATACAGTAATATACCTTTTGCAACAGCCTAAGTGGAAATGGAGAATATTATACTAAATGAAATAAGCCAGGTGGTGAATGACAAATATCAAACAATATCACTTATAAGTGGAACCTAATGAACAAAACAAACAAATGAGCAAAACAGGACCAGAGACATGGAAATAAGAAACAAACTGACAGTGAACAGAGGGGAAGAGGGAGGGGAAAAAGAGGGGAAAGAAGGGGAAGGGTCTAGTCAAGTAACAAGTATTAAAGGACCCATGGACATGGACAGCCAGTGGGGGTTGACTTTAGGAACAGAGGTGGGGGTGGGGTAGGGATGAGGCACAGGAGAGCAACTGGGGAAAAAACTGAGACAACTGTAATTGAATAAAAATGTTGTTTAATTCTTTCTTAAAGACTTTCCATTTCCATCTACTTAAAGCCAAAAGATTTAAAAGACTAACAATCAAATCAAAGTTACAGTCTCATTATTTTAAGTATGTTCTTCTGATGTACATTATATAAGAGTATATTATATAAGACTCAATTTTATTGCTACCATTTCTATGAAACAGTTAAGAGAATAACTTTTTTTTATTGACCCAGGTCTCTCTTAAAACTATGTAAAATTTTGCCTTAGGCAAAATGAGATTTATAATATCATATAAGCAAAAATTAATTACAAACCAAATTATTTCTTGATGTGCACACTATGTGAAGTACCACAAATATCTATGCACATTGCTGATGAACAAATCAATTATCAATAAATATTTCCTTATTTTAAAAATATGCTTTTAAAGCCAAAAAGAAAAATCCAAAAGAATTTATAGATTCAAAAGCTAACTTAGTCTTTTTTTTTTTAATAAAACAAAATTACTGTTCAAATACTATGATTCAAAACATTCATGTAGAAAATGTCAAGTTAGATGGTACATCTAGCCATAAATGTTATAGAGAGAATATATAATTAAACAAGTTATTAATTGCCCTAATCTTCCTAAGTGAAAATGGAGAGCTGATTAATGCCCTGGATTTAGTTCAGTCTTTAAAATCTAACATCAGAAAAAAAGACTATCTTGAAAGTCTCTTTCACCTAGTAACTGGAATTTTGCTCTCAGTAACTTACTATTCTATAATGAAGTATATTGGCTCCTTACCACTTTGTCTAGTTTTCTATACTGAAAGTGTTAAAAAATTATTCATAAAATACATCTAAAAGGTGAATTCTGATCTTTATTATAGAGAACATTTTCATTCTAAATATTAGTACAGTATTTCCTCTAAGTCATAAACAGCAATGCACTCTAATTCTAGATGCTGCTAATAACATTTTATATTGCCCATAAAGGCCAGTTAAGACTACCATACACTTTGTGAACGCACTGAATGTACTGTACATACTATTTTACTGTTAGTGACTTGTTATCACCTTTTGAAAAACTTCAAAAGGTTTTCTCTAGAAAATGGCTTTCAATTTTTTTCCTGTTATTTGCTAAGAAAAAGTGCTTTTGTAACATTTATGCAACCCAAAATATCATCCTTTATCTTTTAACCTGAAACAATCCTAACTTAAAAAGGGTTCTAAGAAAGAAATCAACAGCTCTCTTTAGGTAACAATGAAGTCAAAAGCAGGGAAATTATGAACCTTGAGCCAAAGCCCCTTAATTTGTAAACTGCTTTAATAGTTGCAACAGAGACTGTCTGTCTGGCAATGCCAAACATAATTTACTATCTGCCTTTTTACAGAAAAAACAAAATTGCTAACCTGTTCTAAATACAGTAATTACCAAAGGAAGGGAGGGAAGGTGAGAGGGAGGTGAGGAGACACAGAAAACTAATGCAGCCATTTAGAATAATGTTGCAGAAAAATGGTTATATGGAAGAGTACTTCTGATAATATAATAAGTAAATTATAGTAAGCTCTCAAACAACATTGTATCATTCAATGTTCTTTTGTTATAATGTCTGTGAGATGCTATAGGAACTTAACTCTTGTTTACACTAAATAACTTAAGGCAAAATTGGTTGTTACACGTGGATGTTAAAATAGTACTTACTGTACTACTATTGCCTCTATCTTTTATATGATAGGTTGACATCAGACTTCTCAAAAAACATGTAAAAATCAGGCAAAAGACTGCATTTTCAACAATCTAAAGAAAACAAAAGGTGAGTCACAGAGCCAACCTAGTTATCTTTTAAGTACCAAAGTTAGAGAAAGAGAGAAAGAGTCTTATATATGAAAGAAGATTCGAACCTTTCTTTAGCAATCTACTTGAGAATGCTTCAACCAACCAAGAAATGACTGGGAGAACGTCATCAAAAGGACTGATGATGAACATATTAAATACTCAACTGTAGGTCTAAATTTAAGACAAAGGTGGGAAAAACAATGAAAGCATATATAAATGTTCTGACAAAGCAGAAATAATGCAACTTAAAGAAAGGAGAAGGGAGAAGAGGAAAAGTATAAACATTCAATGACAATGGAACATATAACAGGTGGAAGTCAAAAGATTACCATTAAAAACTAAAAAGCAACACAGTAGAAGTTTAATTAAGAAAACAGTCAACTGAGAACATTTTTAAAAATATAAGTACAAAGGCAATCAAATATTCTAAGTATCAGAAGGAAATTTCAAAACAGAAGAAAACATCATGAGAAAAACTACTATCATATAACAGAAGGTAAGTGAAACAAAAATGAATTAAAATGAAATATATTGGGCAATAAATATACATGGACTTAACTCACCAATATAAAAAAAACTTTTTTTTCAAATTGGCTCATAAAACAAGGTGATTTGAAAATAAGGGAATGGGCAAATGTAGCAGTAAGAGGATAGGGGTTGTGTACCGATATGGAACAAAGTAGAATTGTAGCCACGAATCCAAGCAGTAAACATGGCAAAGGGCACTTTTTTGTTTAATCCTAAAAGACAGACTTCATAATGAATATATATATTACAAACATATATCAACTAAAGAACACCATTCATGGAGAAAGAATGATAAAGTTCAACAGTAAAGCAAATGTTAAGATGTTAAAATTTGGAGACTCTGAATCTAAGGTATTTAGATATAACTGCACTGTTTTTACAACTTTACTATAAGTCTGGTATCATATATTTAAACGAAAAGAAATGGTATTATGGATTTTCTTCCTTTTTGTATTTTTTAGTTTTTACAAATAAACCGCATACTACATACTTGCAATATGATTTTAAAATGATATTCTAAAAAGTAAAATAGCACAGAAGAGAGGCATGAAGAAATGAAATCACACTTTTCTTCCAAGATTTTAACAAAAAGAATAGACCACCATTTATGATGGCACTGTTTCAAAATCTAGAATTTTAGGAAGTTCTCCAAATGAAATGAGATATTTTAAAGTTGTGATGCCACATTTTATTAAAGTGGTCTTTATTTATAGCATACTTCATGCTAGATATTCACAAGTACTTTTATAAAATGCACCTTATATCAGAAGTATTATTCCTGAAATACCAATTAATTAATGTCTTAAACTGGGTTCAGAGGTTCTCCTAAACTAACATTTTGAAAATTCTCTTCACGTAGGGATGCAGGACTAAAAGTAAAATACGAAAAAGTTATAACCTTTAATGACAAAATTTTACTTACAGAAGAGAATAAAATTAGAACATTAGATTTTTTTTTAAGATTGTATTTATTTTTCAGAGAGAGAGAAAGGAAGAGAGGCAGAGAGGGAGGGAGACACAATGTTTGGTTGCCTTTCAACCTGCCTCCAGCTACAAACCAGGCTGGAGACCTGGCTTACAACCTGGTTACGTGCCCTGGGTGGGAATCAAACTAGCGGCCTTCGGGTTCAGAGGCTGGTGCCTTATCCATTGTGCCACCAGCCAGGGCTAGTTCTAAGTGACAGAGAACTTCAAATTCTCTTCACAACTAAAGAACCAAAAGTAACAGTGACTTTGAAGTCAATCCAATTGTGGATCTGTAAGCACCAATTTAACCTCAACACAAAACCTACCGTTGCATAACATGTGAAAAATTTCAGCAACATTCTGTAGCAAAACATAAAATATGGTGATTAAAGGGTGAAAATTTTAGTATGCAGAATTTCCCCTATTTTATAATATTCTTCTCTACTTCCCACATGAATAAACCTCTCCTCTCCCAACCTACTGCTGCTTTTTAGTTTGCTCTTTGATCACCATCAAATGCAAAGTTTCTCTTCAAAGTAGCACCACTTCACAACAGATTTTCTTTGTTTTTTGGCTCTTTCTGGGATATGGAAAGCTCTTTCTTATACTTCCTTATTTGCTTAATTCCATACAATCATAGCTAAACCTCCCTCTAAATCAGGTCTCTTAAACAGAGAGATCTTGTATGAATCCCATCATGACTGGCAAGCTGTTATGGAATAGCCACATCAAGGAAAACCATTAGAACATACAACATAGATCTCTTGTGCTATAGCTTATTAAGGTGACCTACATAAAAATGGGATACCAAAGCCTCATTCTAATCCAATATTAATGTTTACAAGCCAAAACACATACTTTCAACATTCAAATATACAAACTTTTAAGATATTATGGTAAACAAAGGTGACTTTTTAAAAGCTTGAAAGGCAACCCTTAAATCTGAAACCTCCAATAGCCAAGTGGTCTGTAAAACATATATAAAAATCAAGCCCTGGCTGGTGGCATAGTGGATAAGGTGCCAGCCTGTGAACCCAAAGGTTGCTGGTTCGATTCCCAGCCAGGGCACATAATCAGGTTGCAAGCCAGATCTCCAGCCAGCTCTGTAGCTGGAGGCAGGTGAAAGGCAACCATACATTGATGTTTCTCTCCCTCTCTGCCTCTCTTCCTTCCCCTCTCTCTAAAAATAATAAATAAAATCTTAAAAAAAAAAAAAAAAATATATATATATATATATATATATATATCATTACCTCATATCTCCACATTTGAAAGGGCTATATCCTAAATTATAATAACACAGTATACAACAGATTACATCTGTTTTACTACTGGAGGAGCCAGAAACAATTACAACACTGTCCATTGTGTCAGCCATGAGACACACTGCTTGGATTTCCCTTTAACAAAGATATATGCCTTTCAGCTACAGGAAGTAGCTGAAAGTAGCTACAGGGAGAAGCAGAGATACCAAATGTGGTGACTTGGAGATTCCTCATATCCACCTTTCAATCCTGCATTCTAAGGTCTGGCTCTTCCAGGGCAGGTCCCAGCCCATGACTGAACAGTGAGGGCAGGAGGACATGACCATTTCTGTCTAAAGAAAACTCATCTACAGGGTAATCCTGGTTTTGGAGCTCGCCATTGTGTTGGCTGTTGCCTGCACTGGAGTCTGAGGTGCTCCTCACCCCATTCAGTTTCCTCTCCATCTTCCTTTTACAGATGTCAATCTGCAATGTAGCCCAACCTTACTTCATCCTCCTTGATCTTACAGACCTTACTCACAATGAACCTCTTCCATTTCTTACACCATTTCAGGATCTCCTTCCCACAGTGACCCACACTACCAAACTGCATCTCTTACATACAAGATACAAGCAGATTTACTATTCTCTTCATTATATTTTATTGATTACATTATTTCAGTTGTGCCAATTTTCCCAATTTGTCCCCCTCCACCCAGCATCCCCCCTCTGCCTCAGGTTAACCCTACACCTTTGTTCACGTCCATAGGTCATGCATATAAATTCTTCGGCTACTCCATTTCAGTACTGTACTTTACATCTCCATGGCTCTTCTGTAACTACATATTTATATTTCAAGATCCCCTCATCAAAATGGCAACCATCAAAATGCTCTCCACATCCATGATGCTATCTCTGTTCTTTTTTGCTTAGTTTGGATTTTTAGATTCAATCGATACGTATTTTTGCCATTTTATTGTTCATGGCTTTGATCTGTTTTCCCTTAAATAAATCACTTTAACGGTTAATATAATAATGGTTTGGTAATGCTGAACTTCTTTAGTTTTTTCTTGTCTGAGAAGCTCTTTATCTTCCCTTTGATTTCAATGACAGCTTTGCTGGGTAGAGCAATCTTGGCTTTAGGTCCCTGCTTTTCATGACTTAGAATATTACTTGCCAATCCCTTCTAGCCTGCACTTCCTTTTGAGAAATTAGCTGACAGTCTTATAGTCTTATGGGTAACTTACCCCTATAGGTAACTAATTAACTTCTTTACTCTTGCTACTTTTAAGATTCTCTCTGTACCTTTAACCTTTGGCATTCTCATTACGTCTTGGAGTGGGCCTCAGCATCCATCTTGTGCTTTTTGGACTTCCCTGTGCTTTTTGGACTTCCACCATGTCTATTTCCTTCACCAAATTAGGGAAGTTTTCTCTCATTATTTTTTCAAAAAGATTCTCAATTCCTTGCTTTCTTGTCTTCTGGCACTACTACGATGCAAATGTTGGACTGCTTGTAGTTGTTCCAGACACTGCTTACACTATTCTTGTTTTTATGGATTCTTTTTTCTTCTTATTCTGATTGGGTGTTTTTTTTTGCTTCCTTATATTCCAAATCATTGATTTGATTCTCAGTTTCATTCACTCTGCTGTTGTTTCCCTGTAAATTGTTCATTATTTCAATGTGTGTATTCTTTGTTCCTAACTGGACCTTTTTTATGCTGCTGAGTTCCCAAGTTCCTTGAGCATCCTTATAACCAGTGTTTTGAACTCTGTATCTGATAGATAGCTTATCCCCACTTTGTTTAGCTCTTTTTCTGGAGTTTCGATCTGTTCTTTCATTTGGGCCATCTTTATCTCATTTTGCCAGCCTCCCTGTGTTTGTTTCTATGTATTAAGTAGAGCTACTTTGACTCCCTGTCTTATTAGCATTACCAAAGGTAGTAAGTATCCTGTAGGTCCAGTAGTACAGCCTCCCCATGACACAAGCTGGGTACTCAAGGTACATCCTTTCTGTGCAGTTGAGCCTTGATTACTGGTGGCAGCTCATTAGAGGGAATTATCCAGGCCATTCAACTACAAAGGACGGGCTGTGACCACTAACCACCAGTCTCTGCTCTTCATGTAGGATGAGCTATGCAAGGGGAGGGTGGTGGTGCTCTGATGTGGTTTGTAGCTGTCCACTGGGTACACAGGCTCTGGGGTTACCTGGGTAGCACACTCCAAGGTCATATCCCTCCTATGGTCTGCCAGGGGCACCATGCATGAGCTATAAAGCAATCTGAGATTGTGCTAGGAGATTTCCAGGCAAAGCTAAGCTGTAAATCTAGGCTGGTGCTGCTAGTGCTGGGCCTGGGCTCACTGAGTTCAGCTGTTGCTTGTTTGATAGGATGTAGGTAGTTGTGAAGCCTGAGCCAAGACCATTCATTCATATGGAAAAGCAGCTTGGGTGGGCCAGTAAGTTGGGTTGGGTGCAGTCTCTGGGGATCTCCAAGGCATCTCAGTGTTAGCCAGGTGCATGGAGTCTCAGATATGACACCAGCTTACTGGCTCAGTGCAGAGACAGTTTAGAAAAGGGAAAATGGCCTCTGCTCACCTTGATGCCAGACACTTCAGTTCCACCCTGTGTGACAGTGCTGCCTTCAAGCTGCTACCCCAGTGCTTGAGTTCAGACGGAGTGAATCTGAGTTAAAGTTTTTTGTGTGGGTTCTTTAAGGGGAACTGCTTGGGACTCCAGGAATTTCTTCCATCAACTCAATCCCCAATGGTTTTTGCAGTCAGAAGTTATGGGGAATTATTTTTCTGTCACTAGAACCATGGGCTGGGACTCCTTGATCCTGAGATATCCCTCCTGAATTTTTACCCACCACTCATGAATATGGGACCAACTCATTCCACATCTCTACCCCATCTACCAGTCTGAATGGATGTGGCTTCTTTAATTCCGTAGTTGTCAGGCTTCCATTCAACGTGATTTCTGATGGTTCTGAGTTGTGGCTGTTCTATATTGTAGTTGTAATTTTGATGTGGTTATAGGAGGTGATGAGCCATGTTTACCTATGCCACCATCTTGATCAGAAGTCCTCAACTCTCTCCTATTTTATAGATCTATCTCTCACTTGCATAGATACACACATACCACAACCTTAACCAATCAAGCTAAGAAGTTATTTTATCAGTTAATTCTGTGGTATCCTAAAACGTGCTCTAATTCTTTAAAGTTCAAATATGAAGCTTATTTTAATCTATCAACATTAATTTTTCATCTAATTTCTTAATTTTTAATTTTTACCATGTATTTTCAATTTTAGTAACTATACCTATTATAGGAATACATAACCTTCCAAGTTCACCATACAAATGAAATAGCCCTACAGAAGCATTCATATTATGCTTAAACCTTTCACTGTACCCAATAGTACTTAATGTGCCAGTTCAAAATAATTAACTATATGGCATTAAAATGTACTAGGAACAATAATAATACAACCTTCTATTTAACAGAACACTTTGGAATTTACAAAGCATTTCTACATATATTATCCCACTGGGTTCTCAATTACTTTGCAGGTGTTACTTCTGGCTTATAGATGAGGAAACTGAGAGGCAAAAAAAATTTGTCTCAAGTCAGAACTAGAATCCAAATTTTCACTAACGGGATTGACTTTAAACCATAGGAATGATTAACACAGTTGATGGCAGTCAATATTTTGTTACTTATTTCTAACTGATCACTAAATAAAAAGAAAAACTTCAGTCTCTACCTTATCATTATCAAAGATCAACGGACTAAAGAACTAGTTTATAAGGTAGCTGACCTCAAGAAAACAAATATTTAAGTAATCTCTAAAAAATGAGATTAACAAAATGAAGTTCTTCCAGAAGCCAAGGACATTAAAATGAAGGTGGGGAAAAAAGCACTGTCTTGAGGTCAGTTTAGATGATTCTTCACTGTTATAATTTAACTTGTGTCATTTGGCAATTACCAAAGAACTACTATGACCACTCAAGTCAAAGAAACTGCAAGGTAAGTTTAAAAAAATCAAATTGATTACTTACTATAGTTTTAAAGGCAGGCATCTCATATACAATTAAGATATAGAGTAAATTAAAATAAAGCCTCAGAAAAGTTACCTTTTTCCTTCCAGACACAGTGGAAATATCAAAACACTAAATCTTCAATTTCTAGCCTCTCCAAAAAAATCAACAAGGCCTAAGGAAGGAGCAAACCAGAAACCCCCAGGGGCAATACAGCTGAAGGACCACAGATAAGTAACAGTCTCTCAGTATTCTCCTCACCCATAAAGCTATTATCTGTCAAACCTACCTCAAAAAGTTGTAAATAACAAGACAATAGATGCAATATGAAAATCTCAGTAAGATGAAAGGTACAATTATAAACCACCCATTTGCAAAAATTCAAATTGAACAGCTCTAAGTTTCTGAGAAGCCTCTCAATCGTACTCAAGAAAATCTCACCAGAAGCCTGTTTTGCCATGATACTGACATAGGTTCTTTTCAGTAAGATTGGGATGGAGTAACAAAATTTTGTAGTGCATATTTTCAAATGATTAGTCACCTGCGTTGCTCTGCTAGCAAATCAATTTACTTTGCAAAAGCTCACACAAGGTAAGATTTTCTCTTTTTAAAAAATATTTGTAGCCCTGGCCGGTAGCACAGTGGATAAGGCACCGGCCTGGGAACCCAAAGGTCGCTGGTTCGATTCCTAGTCAGGGCACATAACCAGGTTGCAAGCCAGGTCTCCAGCCAGGTCTGTAGCTGGAGGCAGGTGAAAGGCAACCATACATTGATGTTTCTCTCCCTCTCTGTCTCACTCCCTTCCTCTCTCTCTGGAAATAATAAATAAAATCTTAAAAAAAAAAAATTGTTAAGTACAGTGTATGTACATTAACATTTTAAATAAAATTTGAACATTTTCATAAGGCCTATTCTTAAAACAAATGTTTTAAGAATATTAACCATCACAACATGTTTGGACATACAACCCATATTAGGATAAAAACTTAAATAAAATTACATATTAACAATCAGTACACATTTAACAAGAACACCCCTGTTTCTGCTGCATTGGGAGAGACACCATTGTACTTACTTCTGTATAACGTTTTGCAGGCTTAACATCATACCAAGTTCTCCCTTCATCTTTTCTCTGTTAGCACGGCATTCTGCCAAGTATCGAAGAGCCTACAGCAGAAACAGTAATATATTAATTCACTTGTCCAGACTATTCGAAATTAAACCCACTACTAACTGTAAGAGAAACAACATCAAAGGAAAAAACAGCTTTTTGTTTTTAGAACCAACTGGTTTTGAAATGTTTAGAAACTCTCCTTTAAATGTGATAATCAGAGCAGTCCCCTCAGGGAAAAAATGATCCTTTGAGCTGAAGTAGCTGACTCTGTTCTTTGAAATGAAGGTTCCTAACTTGTCTGCAAGGTCAAATTTAGATTGTTCCAATTTTATTTTCACCAGTCATCTTATGAAGGAGATGAGGAACAATATTTCCATTTATTAATTTCAGGAAGCAGTCCCTATGTTCATTCCCCTAAGTCCTTTTCATATTTAAATTAAAATAAAATGTGAGGGGGACAAAATATACAAACACTGTTATAGAAATAAATGTTTCTAGTTTTATAATTCACCTTTAAAATGTTTTTTTTTCTTTTTTAACCAAAAAGCAGAAGATGAACTCATCTCATGAATTTCTAAGTTCAATTTTTCTAAGGTGCTTTCTTCTTAAAGTTTAAAGTACATTTTGCAAATATTTCCTTCAAATGATGATTCTTTAGGGTTCATTAGCTGTCCTAAAGACCTCCTAATCTCTCATTATTCACCAAAGACTTTGGTACATGATTTCCAGGAGAACACCTCTGTGAACTACACTATCCAGACTCCACCATCTCAGTCCCCTGATCTGTACATTTTCTACTTGTCCTCTACACTTTATTTCCAAAGTGCCTGGTCTTTACCAAAAATGATACCATCTTTGGAGCCACAAATTCAAAAACCTCTCTGGCTAGTCTACTACCCTTTCTAACCTTTATTTTCACTTCATCCCATAAAGGATTAACTGCCATGGGACCTGCCGTTCCTCCATACAAAACATCCCTCCATACAAAATGAATGAGCAGACAAGAGGCAGCACAGAATTGTAATCCCTGAGAGGAGAGAAACGACCAAGTGGGCCCTACAATTGCTTCATCTACTGCTCTGGAGGCAGTTTCCAGACTGTAGCACAGGGAGGGGGAGCCCAAATGGAGCCCAATGGTCTTGCTGAGATAGGAGGACAGGGATCAGAGTTGGGGAGGTTGAAGTGGTGTACCATAAATATTTGGATCCTGGTACAAAACTTCTAAAACCCTTGAAATTTTCTGGGTGGCAGGAGAGTCTTGTTGAACAAGGAGACTGAGTCCCTGAATTGGTAAATACACCCATCCTCCAGGAGGGTGGTACACTCCAACTCTAAAGGGACAGAAGTTCCTACACTCAGGACCCTTCTCAACCTTGTCCTATACACCTGTTCACATGTATCCTTTATAATAACTAGTAAACATAAATAAAGTGGCTTCCTGAGTTCTGTGAGCCATTCTAGTAAATCATGAAACCTGAGGAGGGGGGGTCAAAGCAACACCCAATTTAGAGCTACTCAGTTAGAAATACAGGTGGCAAGATGCTTGCAACTGGCCTTTAAAGGGAAGGCAGTCTCGTGGGTCTGAGCATTAAACCTGGGGAGCGTAATAGCTCTAGGTAGTGTCAAAGATGGAATGGATTGTTGAACACCCAGCCGGTGTCCACAGAGAATTAGAGAATTGGTTGGTGTCACGACATGCCCCAGGAGGCTAGAATCTGCAAAGCAGAATAAGAGAGAGGAAGCATCTCCACAGCAAGAGCACTCCTTCCAGAGATCTCTAAAGGGAGTTTCAAAGAGTCTTTGGTTGAATATTGGCAAGTGCTTAGCAGGTGGAGGAATAAAGGGCCACCAGAAAGTATGGAAAACAATGCCTGAAGCTGGCAGAGTTTATGATCCACCAGAGGTGAAAAGACCTTACATGTATTGTTGAATCAGGTGGAATTCTCACAAGAGTCTCCCCTTAGTAGTGTTGATGTCATACAATACAGGCTGCTTTGGACTCACTCAACCAAGCTTCAAAGCAAATCTGGAAAGAATCAAACTCATTCCAAGCAACCTAACTGCAACCCAGAATAAAATATAAGAATATTTATAAAAATACAAAAAAAAAAAAAAAAAAAAAAAATCCAAAACCCCAAACCCATAAAATCTGTTAATGCCTGACATCTGATTAAAAATTACCAAATATATGCCCTAGCCGGTGTGGCTCAGTGCATTGAGCACCAGCCTGCAAACCCAAGTGTCACTGGTTTGATTCCCAGTCAGGGTATATAACCAGGCTGCAAGCCAGGTTTCCAGCCTGGTCCCCAGCTGGAGGCAGGTGAAAGGCAACCATACATTGATGTTTCCTTCCCTTTCTTTTCCACTCCTTCCACTTTCTCTAAAAATAATGAATAAAACCTTTAAAAGAAATTACCAAGTATAAAATGCAGGAAAATATAACCCATAACCAGGAGGAAAACAAATCAATAAAGAGACCTACAATTAGAAAATAATAGAAAATGAGGCCTTGGCCATGTAGCTCAGTTATGTAGAGCATCCTCTAGATATGACAAGGTTGCTGGTTTGATTCCCAGTAGGGCATATATAAGAATCAATGAATGAATGCATAAATAAATGGAACAACAAATTGATCTCTCTCTCTCCCCCCCTTTTTCTCTCTGAAATCAATAAATTAAAATAAATACAAAATTCAAAAAAGAGAAAATATGAGAAAATTAGAAAACAAAACAGCTACTATAAATATGTTGTGTCTAGCCCTGGCCAGTATGGGTCAGTTGCTAGAGCATCATCTCATAACCAAAAGGTCACCAGTTTGATTCCTGATCAGAGCACATGCCCAGGTCACAGGCTTGGTCCACAGTTGGGGTGCGTGCAGGAGGCATAGGTGCTCACATCAATGTTACTCTCTCTCCCAATTTCCCTCTCTCTCAATAGGAATAAGAGAAACCTTTAAGTATGAGTAAGAAAATATGAGCACAATGAGGAAAAACTGGTAGATATTATAAAGACTCGAATGTAATTTCTGGAGGACAAAAACATACTATCCGAAATGAAAAGTACACTGAATAAGATTAATAGCAGATTAGACACTAAAGGAAAAAAAGATTAGTCAATTTCAAGCTGCAGCAATGGAAGCTACCCAAAATAAGGCACTGAGAGAGGGGGAAAAAGACATAAAGGGAAAAAGAAGCAGCACAACAGTGAGCTGTAGGATGACATGAAATGTCCAACACATATCTAATTGAAGTTTCAGAAGAGTAAGGGGAGGAGAGAGAAAAATCTTCAAAAAATAATAAATGGCAATTTCCCCCATTTTATGAAAACTATTAACCCACAGGCCCAAGAAGCTCAAAAAATCCCAAGCAGAACAAAACAGAAAGAAAGTCATCTATTTCAGGCACATCAAAATCATTTTCTGAATACTAGTGATAAACTCACAAAAGCCAGGAAAGGGCACTATATAGAGTAGGACAAACATTAGAATTACATTGAGACTTATTAGAAATCATATGGGCCAGATAAGAAAGACCTTTTAAAGTACCGGAGAAAAAGCAAGCCTGCAATATGAAACATGTTGAAGTTCCTCAGGCAGAATAAAAAGGATACCAGAAATGTGGATTGATATGAAAAGGACTGAAGAGCACCAGAAATGGCAAATACGAGGATAAATATAAAATACATTTGATTTTCAAATTTTTAATCTCCTTAGAGATTATACTATTTCAAGCAAAAAAATATTGTTTTTTAAAACATATTGTAAAGGGAGTGTACAACAACAAATAGCACAAAGGATGGGTGGAGGAAATGGAAATATTCTATTGTGCTTTTCTAATATTATACAGGAGTGTGTGATTTACTTAAAAGGCACAGTGCAGTAACAAAGATGCATATTATAAACTTAGAGAAATCTAAGTTTTTTAATAAAAATATTTTTAATAATAACAAAAGAGTTCAGCTAATAAGCCAACAGTGAGGATAAAATGACATTATAAAACATTGCACCCATTCTTTAACTTCTTTAGGAACTTTCACCCACCACCAATCCCTTTCCACCTTGTCTTTAGCTCTGTCCCTTCATGATCTGACCTACCTTCCTGTTCAGCCTAGCAGTTATAGTCTATTATTTCAACCACTCTCTTGCCAAAAATCCTCCACTACCTAAACAAATCCGGCAATCTGGCTCTCCAGAATTATATTAGGGCTGAAGGGGGAATGAGAAAGGAGTTTCATAAGCCATTAAGTATTATACCAATTCAGTGTTACTAAACTAATCAGCTCCACAACACCTGTGAACAATCTCGTCGTTCTCCTCGTTTCGTAACCTTTCCCACTTTATGTAACAACTATGACAGCCTTTTCCTCAAACTTCTCCCACTCTAGCAACCCCTTGTCTTCTGGATTTAAACAGGTTCAAGTCTGTTTACTTAAAAAAAAATTCCTTCACCCCAAGCCCCTACCTGGAAACCAACACTCTCATCCTTATTGCAATTCTTATTGAAAAAGGACCAAGGTTAGGGACCATGCAAATTTTTCCATTTATTACTACTATTCATTTAATATCAATATGTTTAGCCTGTTAAACTCCATTTTATGAAGATAAAATAGAAAATCTGTATTATGTAGTTTGAATTTTGAGACAGGAAAGCCTGCATTATTTTTCTGTATGAATTTGTAAAATAAAACTAAATGGGACTTTAAGCCTTGGCTGGTAGCACAGTGGATAAGGCGCCGGCCTGCGAACCCAGAGGTCGCAGGTTCGATTCCCCAGCCAGGGCACATAATCAGGTTGCAAACCAGGTCTCCAGTCAGGTCTGTGGCTGGAGGCGGGTGAAACGCAACCATACATTTATATCTCTCTCACTCTCTGCCTCTCTCCCTTCCCCTCTTTCTAAAAAATAATGAAATAAAAACAAAAAAACAAAACAAAAAAAACATGCTATAAAAAAGAAAAAAACTAAATGGGACTTTATCATGGGGTTTTAAGGACAATGAGTTTAAAATGTTCTACATTACTCTTCTTTTGAATATTTTGTTATGAAAATTTTAGAAGACACAAAAGTAGAGAGAAAATATGTGATGGTGACCTCAATGTACCCAACATTCAAATTCAACAAGTATTAACCACCTGGTAATCTTGTTTCATCCATCTTCCCTGACTGTGAGCACACTGGAGTATTTTATAGCAAACCTCAGAGAACACATAATTCTCATTTCATTTGTAAAGACTTCAGTGCATCCCAAAGAAGTTAAAGGGTTTTTTAACTAATGATCATACTATTATCATTACCCTGCAAAAGTACCAAGGATTCTCTAATACCATCTACGATCTGATCCATATTCATTTCAAGCAATCTAAAAATATGTTTACAGTTGATTTGTTCAAATGAGGATCAAAATCAGGTTCACCTATTACACCTAGATGATGTGTACCTTAAGTCTCTTTTCATTTGGAACAGTTACTGCTGCTATCCCTCTCCTCCACCCTAACTGGTTTTCTTTTTAATGCCATTTATTGTTTATAAAACCACATTGTACTCCAGAAAAGATCACATTCTAGATTTGCCTAATTGCCCGGTGTTGCTTTTCAACATGTTTCTCTAGCCCCCAAGTTTCTCATAACATGGTAGTTCCTTCTGTACTATTAACTATGATCCTATATTTTCCTTTTCCTCTCCTTTTCTTATCTTTCCTCCCATCTTATATTAAAACAATACAATTCATCTACTGATGAATTTATTCATTCATCATTTATGCCAACAGAATGTGGCATAGCCCTACAATGAAATATTATTCAGTCACAAACAGGAATAAAGTACTTATATATGTATTAAGTGTAGTAAACATTATGCTCAGTATAAAAAAAAGCCCCTGCTGGTGGCTCAGTGGACAGGTGCCAGCCTGCGAACCCAAAGGCCACTGGTTTGATTCCCAGCCAGGGCACCTAACCAGGTTGCAAGCCAGGTCTCCAGCCAGGTCTGTAGCTGGAGGCAGATGAATGGCAACCATACATTGATGTTTCTCTCCCTCTCTGCCCTTCCCTCTAAAAATAATGAATAAAATCTTAAAAAAAAAAAAAAAAGAGTAGAGTTTTTTTCTGAGTTGATTTTCATTCATGTTCTAAAATCAATTGTGATGATAGTTGTACAACTATGAATATACTAAAAACCATTGAATTGTACACTTTAAGTCGATGATTTGTATGGTGCAATTCTGACTTTAATAAAACTGTTACAACATAAAAACAAAAAAAGTACCTTGGTATAATGCCTCCATGCAGTGTGCTATCATTTCTGTCAAAGGACTATTCACACACATATGTGTTTGCACAAACAAAAATATACTATTACTTGTTCCACAGTCACTTTAAATTTTTTGACATGTCACCTAATGCTTACTTCTTCAAATTCTCCTTAACTGCAAAATCACAACACTGAGATCGAAACTACTAAAGGCAACTTACAAGCAAAGCCGAATGGACAACAGGGGGGTTGGGATGGTCCATAAATAAAATAAGGCCAGGCAGGCATCCCTGATCCTGGACAATGGCTCTTCTGTTTAACGGATCTGCAGCGAGATCCCGCAGCTGGTTAACTACCGATAGAGCATCAGGTTCTTCATTCATGGTGGAGGAGGAAGAATTCATCTTCTATGCCATACAAATGAACAGAATCTTCTTAAATTCTGTAGAAATAGTTTGCAAAATTAGTTCTAGGCTCAAGTATATTACGGCATTTGTTCAATAATCAGAATTACAACACCTTTAAAAAGAAACAGGTGAACCTAAATCTCAAAAAAGAATTGGCAATTCCACTGTTTAAGTAAAACGACCATTAAAAGTTGACTAAAGAAATATCAAGTTATTTATGTGTGTACAATGTTTAAAGAATGTATGTCATCTTCAATATTTCAACAAATTCTTTTTAGCAATAAATATTTTAACACAAGCATACCGCAATAAACAAGATCTTAACGGTTCAATTTTGTAACCTTCACTCCACTTAGCAAACTATAACACTGTCAGTGCTTTTTTCCTCTAGAACATTTCTGGAGCCTAAGTCCCACTTCAGGGAAAAGCAGCTAGATGACAGCTTTTTTTCTTATTCATCTATGAACAAAACCCAGCAAACAGTCTACAAAAGATAAAATCCACTAGGAAAAAGGAAAGAGTCAAAGAAGGCTGTGAACAAAGAGACAAAAAAGGGTATCTCACCCTGGGCCTCAGGCCAGTGGAGTTTAGGAGGTCACAGTGAATCTAAGCTAAATCCAAGCACACCTGTCTGTCTCTGAATGTACCTAGTTCAGAAGAAAGAAATAGGATTTGGTTGATTCATTTGACAGATAAGTAAACAGTCACGGAGAAGTTAAATAATTTGCCCCAGGTAACAAAAGTCAGTACAGTATACAAACAGGCTAAGGATTACTATCTCCTATATCAGTCAGCAAACTTTCTGCTTGCCATATAATTATTTTAAATTCAGCATACATCTTTCCCTTAAAAGTGAACACGATATTTTAGAAAATGTAACATGTTAAACATACAAAAGCCCAAGAAACAAAATATTTCAAAATAATCTTCATATAAGCAGAAAGTTAGAAATAATTTCAATTAACCAAGTCACACAACACACTCATTAGGAAGAATATAAAGGTGTAAATACTTTCCACAAATTAGTAAGTTTAATGCTAATTTCAATAACATTGCCAACTTGGAGATAAAATGATAACTCTAGAAAGGCTATTCAGTTCTTTTGAAGGGAAAGGTAATAAAGAAGAACTGGCTTTACCATGAATTAAAATTTACAAAGTTATTACAAATAAAGCAGCAGGACTGGGGTGTGGGTAAAGAGAAAAATACTACTGCCAGGAAAGCTATTTATAGATTTAACATAAGAAAGCCCTGGCTGGTATGGCTCAGTGGATGAAGCACCAGCCTGAAAACCAAAGGGTTGCCAGTTCGATTCCCAGTCAGGGCACATGACTGGGTTGCGGGCCATGTTCCCAGTTGGGGGTGTGCATGAGGCAACCACTTATGGATGTTTCTCTCCCTCTCTTTCTCCCTTCCTTCTCCTCTCTCTAAAAATAAACAAATAAAATCTAAGAAAGAAAGAAAAGAAAACTTCCAGCCAAGATGGTGGTATAGGTAGACACACTGCATCTCCCTCAATGACTAAGAAGGAATACAACTACCTCAAAACTAGACACAACCAAAAATTCCAGAAAATTGAGCTGCATGGAAGTCTAAAAACAAAGATATAAAGAAAAAATACTCACCTGGATAGGTAAGAGGGACAAGTACCTACAACCTAGATGGCTCTATCCAGCAAAGCTATCATTTAGAATGGAAGGGCAGATAAAGTGCTTCCTAGACAGGTAAAGCTAAATGAGTTCATCATCACCAAGCCCTTATTATATGAAATGTTAAAAGAACTTATTTAAGAAAAAGATCAAAACTACAAACATCAAAATGACAACGAATTCACAACTATCAACAACAGAATCTAAAAAATAAAAAGGAAAACAAAAACAAACCAAGCAAGCAACCAGAACAGAAACAGAATCTTAAGAATGGGGATCAAGCCCAGGCTGGTAGCACAGTATAAGGTGCTGGCCTGCAAACCCAAAGGTCGCAGGTTCGATTCCCCAGCCAGGACACATAACAAGGTTGCAAACCAGGTCTGAAAGGCAACCGTACATTGATGTCTTTCTCCTTCTCTGCCTCTTTCCCTTCCCCTCTTTCTAGAAATAATGAAATAAAAAAAAAAAAAAGAAAAATGAAACATAAAAAAAAAAAATCATTTTTGGAGAGTTACACGTTGGGGGAAGGGGAGGGCAGTGAGAAGCAGGAATGTTAAGAATAATACAGGGAAGGGTGAAGCCAGGAAAATATATGCATGACCCATGGGCATGAACTAATAGGCATGGAATTGCAGGAGGAAAGAGGGGTGCTGCGTGGAGGGGAGCAAAGGGAAAAGAAATTGAGACAATTTAAGAGCATAATCAATAAAACATGGTTTAAAAAAATGACAGGGCAGCTGATGGCAACTGGGAGAACTGTGTGAGGTCCCAAGGTACCTATTTTGAAGGAAACTGAGGCATCATAATGTCCTATGTATAATGTTTCTTGTATCTTGTATCTTCTTCAATAAATTACTCTATTTTTTCATATTAAAAAAAAAAAGAGCAAGCTCTCAGTGAATCAGACTCAGGCTTCACTACTTGGTAAAAACGATTTTAGGGAAATCACTTAAACTTTTTCTCTGTTTCTTAATCTGTAAAATGGAGTTAGTTATAGCAGCAACCAAATGGTATCTTGTACAAGTTAATTAAAAAATGCACGTAAAGGTCCTGCCTGGTGGCTTAGTGGATAGGCACTGGCCTGTGAACCCAAAGGTCACTGGTTCTATTCCCAGCCAAGGCACATAACCAGGTTGGAAGCCAGGCCTCCAGCCAGGTCCGTAGCTAGGTTCGTAGCTGGAAGCAGGTGAAAGGCAACTATGCATTGATGATTATCCTCTCCCTTTCTTCGTCCCTCCCTGCCCTTCTCTTTGAAAATAATGAGTAAAATCTTTAAAAAAAATACACATAAAGGGTTTAGATTGGTGCCTAGTACACAGTAAATGCTCAATAGATGATAGGTAAAAGTTACATGGAGTCAAAAATCAAAGAAAAACAGTAGGATTTTAAAAATTAGAATAACTTCTAAGCAATTTTAAAACCACTCTTAAGGACCATACCACATTTTTAAAAATCATTCCAGCCCTAGCTGATGTAGCTTAGTAGATTGAGCCCCAGTTGAAGCAAAAGGTAGATGGTTTGATTCCGGGTCAGGGCACATGCTTAGGCTGCAGGCCAGGTCCCCAGTCCAGGTCCCCAGTCTGGAGGCATGCAAGAGACAACAGATTGTTTCTCTTGAACATTGGTGTTTCTCGTCCTCTCTTTCACATGTCCTTCCCCTCTTTCTAAAAATAAGTAAATAAAATTTTTAAAAAATCATTCCAGATAAAATATATTAAATTTATAAAGTTCTTAAGTCTGCAAGCAAATGCAAAATTAAGGACTCAGAAAACAGGGCTTTATCACAGTAATATTTGGCAGGTAATTTTCTGAAAATGAAAATATTACAGTTAATGTGTCAATTCAAAAAGAGAAGATTTAAAGAAAAACAGTACCCCTGACGGGGAGCTCAATTGCTTAGAGCATTGTCCCAATACACCAAGGTTGTGGGTTCAAACTCCAGTGAGGGCACATGCAAGAAACAACCAATAAATGCATAAATACGTGCCATAAGTGGCACATGTCCATAATTCTCTCTCTCTCTCAAAAAAAAAAAAAAAAATCAATGAATAAGGAAAACAGTAGACTGAATACACAGGTATAAGACAGGTTTGGGGGCATGTTGCCTCTTGGGTGCTGCTATTACCAACAGGCTGAATATCCCTGTTTATAAACCAGCTTACCCATTAGCTTTATGTGCTACCATCAACACCTACCCTACCTAAAACAGAATTTATAAAACCAAATACTGGCTCAAATCCCCAAGAGCCAAGTCACAATTAAGAACCAAATACTCTGGTGATGGCTTTTTAAATACAAAACTGGCCTTGGAATTGGAGAGCTTCATAAATATTTAAGCATCTCAAAGAGTCCTTAGAAAACAATCTATTCAGTGGGAAGACTTTGAAAACTTACAGCTTTTCTGTTCCTTTGAGATGAATAAAAGTCAAAATAGTTAAAACTTCCAATCCTCAAAAACCGGTGGTAAAGAGAGGGTTCACATAATGATCTGCATAGAAAAAGGTAGGTAATACAGTAAGGCATTAAATACCCACACATAATAAGCAGAGGCTGAAGCTGTGGTCCAGTACTCCACTTCCTATGGCATTTAAATGAAGGCAAGAGCCCTGACTGGTGTGGCTCAATGGATTGAGCAGTGGCCTGTAAACCAAAGGGTCGCAGTTCAATTCCCAGTTAGGGAACATGCTGGGCTGCAATGCAGGCCAGGTTCCCAGTTGGAGGTCAGCAAGAAGCAACCACAAATTGATGTTTCTGCCTTTCTCCCTCCCCTCCCATCTCTCTAAAAATAAAATCTTTAAAAAAAGAAGAAGAAGATGACCAGCAAGGCTCAGCTGGTTGAGCGTCAACCCACAAGGCAAAAAGTATTCTGGTCAGGGCACATGCCTAGGTGGCAGGCTGCAAGCTATTTAAGATAGGCAGTTGAATCTTGTTTCTCCCTCCCCTTTCTCTAAAAATAATAATAACTTTAAAATCTTTTTTAAAAAATTAAGGCAGAAAGGCAGGCAGAAGCTGTGATTTGCTTCCCTAAATTAAATGAGTTCTTACGTAAAACTTTAGAAGACAACTTCGCAATGTTAGAGTTCATGTTTCTTACTTTAATATTCTTGATATTATTACTCTGAGAATTGCCTGAATCCAATTAAAGGATCAATACTTCCATGTACTACAAAGTTCACATGGCACATTTTAAATATATTTTTAACTTTATTTTATTATTTTTAGAGAGAGGGCAATGGAGAGAGGTACAGAGGCAGAGAGGCATCAATGTATGGTTGCCTTTTCCACCTGCCTCCAGCTACAGACCTGGCTGGAGACCTGGCTTGCAACCTGGTTATGTGCCCTGGCTGGGGAATCCAACCAGTGACCTTTGGGTTTGTAGGCTGGTGCCTTATCCACTGTGTCACTAGCCAGGGGCCACATGGCTCATTTTACATAGCTATGAAGCAGCCGAGAAAACAGGAATAAGAAAGCAAAAAGTTAGAACTTTAAATCCAATATGTCTACGTTTTTTATTAATTCTATCAACTTCACACACTCAAGTTGCTTGATAAAAATGTTAGCTGTCACAGGAAAAATGTTTCTAAGCAATCTATTTTAACTCTCATTCTACTCTATCCTCTCTTTTTAAAAATTGATTTTAGAAAGAGGAGGAGGGGAGGGAAGGAGAAAGAGAGAGAAATATTGATTTATGCATTCATTGGTTGCTTCTTGTATGTATCCTGACTGGAAATGGAACCAATAACCTTTAAGTATGGGGACGATGCTCTAACCGAGTTCTCCAGCCAGGGCCAATCCTAGCCCTCTTATTCCCAAATTTGGCAGACCTCAAGACAATATTATTTTTTATATCCACATCCTTTTTAAGATTTTATTTATTTTCAGAGAGACAAGATGGGAGGGAGAAAGAGAGTGAAACATCAATATGTGGTTGCCTCTCACATGCCTCCAACTGGGGACCTGGCCTGCAACCCAGGCATGTGTCCTGTCTGGGAATCAAACCAGCCACCCTTTGGTTCACAGGCCAGCGACCAATCCACTGAGCCGCACCAGACATGGCTCAAAATAATTTTGTTTAAAGATTTTATTTATTATTTTTCAGAGAGAGGAAGAGAGAGAGGCAGAGAGGGAAAGAGACAGCAATATGTGGTTGCCTTTCACCTGCCTCCAGCTATAGTCCTGGCTGGAGACCTGGCTTGTAACCTATGTTGCCCTGGCTGGGAATTGAACCAACAACCCTTCGGGTTCACAGCCCAGCACCTTATCCACTGTGCCACCAGCCAGGGCCTAATAATTTTTAAGTAACCTTTTAAATTCACTAAACTGAGTGATTTTATGGTAACAAAGGAACCACAATGTCAGGAAAAGAAAACAAGTTTACCACCAGCCAGGGCTTAATAATTTTTAAGTAACCTTTTAAATTCACTGAACTGAGTGATTTTATGGCAACAAATGAACCACAATGTTAGGAAAAGAAAATAAGTTTGCTTTCTAATTGCATTTTTCACCTAAAATACTAATGCACCTGGATAGCGAGCAACAGAATAAAACTGGGATTGTCATTAAAATACAGATTCCAAGGTCCAACCCTAGGCCTAAAAAGAAATCCTTGGAGAAGGGGCACAAGACTTTTTTTTAAATAAGCATACCAGGTGATTCCTGGTACAAATTAAGAACCATTCAAATTTTACATGGGTCTATAAATACCATTTCTTTTTAATATGGCTGTGAACATCTGAATAAAACCCTGAACATTAAAAACTCAACAAGACTCTAAGTACTTAGCAACTTGAGGATAAGTAAATTTGGAACTAGGTTTCGGTTTTATTACCAGATAACCAAATTATTAATTTGGAAAAACCACCAGTGGTAGGAAATCTACCCCTTCCTCCCAAAGCAACAGGAACAAAATTGTGGGAGGAAATTAGAGAGGGAAATTTGTGCACAGATTATGAGTAAATAGAAAGTTTTTAAAATTTTATTTAACTGTCAGCAATGGTACTTAACATTTCTTTTGTTTCAGCTTTTTTTTAAGACCAGTACCTGCTGTGTTACAAGTTAGTTTTGAAATACTAGTTAAGCACTTATGTATATTTTAAGATTTTTGGATGCAAAGCTTAAATTGCTAATACAGACTTAAAAAAATAATCATATCCTCACTAGCAAATAAAAAAAAAAAGTTTAAAAAACTCCATAAACACAAAACACCACCACTTTCTTTTTGGCTTTATAATCCCAGTCTTATTAAAATACAAACAGATACACTATATACCTTTTATTTTCTCTTTGGTTTAATTTGGACAAATCATTATAAGACAATAGATATTCCTCAAACTTGAAATAAGCAATCAGATTACCTAAGAGATCTTGTTCAAAAGCAGCTTCTAATTTAGTAGGTGGAAGGAGGCCTGAAAGTCTGCATTTTCAACAAACTTCCAGGGAAGTGGTATGCTGGTCAGGGAACCACACTTTGAGAAGCCAGGAGTTAGGTGACAGATATGAGACACCTGTAATTGAGCAGACGCCTGAAAGATTTATTATTTCTGCCAAGACTGACAACTCAATTCAAAGTATTAAGCTCTCATGTACTAAGGCATCTAGTCAGTTAAGTGAGTTTTTAAAAGAAAACGGAAGCACTAAGATCACATCTGGCTTTCCCCTTACTAGCAACTAACAGTAACTCTTTGAGAAGTTAGGTTACCTCCTCCGAGGCTCAGTACCCTCACATAATAAACTTGAGTGGTTGTCCAGATCAAAGAAAATTAAAATTTAAGATGACATAATAGACTACCAGCAATTACCAAATGAGAACAATACTTGATCCTTTGGGACTTTTATTCCCCCCAATTCTGGGGTACGTCCTGCACCACTCTAATATATCAGTACACCACCTCAAAAGGAGTTGCCAACAGCACAAATACCTGAAGAATGGTTTCTGAAATACATAAAAGTGAACGAAGCTAAACATAACCATGTCATTATACTCTTAGTGCAATCTTGCGGATGCACAAAACTAACAAAAGTTATCAAAGAATCACCTGGAGAAAGTGACTTAACATTCATTAACAATGTCAGGTTTGGTAAAAATCGGACATGCCGGGAAAGGACAGGAAGTAAATAAAGCAAATATTTTCTCAGGACACGTGGAAGCAGGCCGTTTTAAGGAGCTGGTGGGACGCACTGCTGGGTCCTGATAAGAAAGCCGAGGGCCCCTGCCCAGGCAGATTCGCCGACCCGGGGCAGGGTCCGCTCTCTGCGGCCTTCCCGTTTCCACCGCTTTGTCCGCCGCCCCAGGACCCCACGTACCGCTCCTGAGCTTTAGGAGTCCGGGGCCTGCCGCACCATCAGGGCCGCACCTACGGATGAGGTAGAGGGACTCAGAGGTGCGGAGCGGGTTCCTCCGTTCACAGCCGCGGCCCCAGACAGCGATCCCCCAGACTTAGTCCAGAAGCCAAAGAGCGAGGGCGCTACTGGGAAAAGGTTCTACAGACTCTCCCCCATGACCCTGAAACCTCCGTTGGTACTGTCCTCCGATTGGCTAATATCAATGCACGAAAAGGATAATCCATCCAATCCGAGAAGGCTTTCTTGTACTAAAGCGTTCACTGGTGACCTAGGGAAATGCGCTAAGTGTTGAAAGGAAGGATCCAATGAGAACCCAGAAACCTGGATTGGCCTAAATGCCGCTCTGTCCTCTAAGCATTGAGCCCAGAAACCTAATACCCGTTGAGAAGCCTTCACCTTCTCTCGACTACAATTCCCAGCGTTCCAGCGCCGGAGAAACTTCATTCAGAAATTGAAACTGAACACGACTTGTTTTGTTCTCTAGCAACTCTCTCAGTCCTGATAGTTTTCGTTTGCTTCTGTGAGTCTTAATTCATCTTTAAATATTGTTTGAGGTTTTCCAAGAACATTAGCTCTGTAACAGACATTTGTTGGATTTCATTCATTTTTTTGCTAATGTCCACTGTCTTCCTAGCACCTCATTGTCCGCAAAGTACGTGAAGTACTGTAAATGAAGTTAAAAACCAAACGTTTGCTTTTGCTCAAATGTCCTTGCCTTCCCTAATTCTTTATTATCCTCTGTCTTCTGATAAACATGAAAAGTAAATAGCACAGTAGAAAAGGTTCCTTAAGCGCTATTTGACCTAGAGCAAAAACAAGTCTGGCGTGATTTCTGTTTCCCAAAGTCACAAGAGGGAGTGGTTGTAAGTGAACACTGAGTCTAAAATATGAAGAAAAATGATGCATATGTCCAATGGTAAAAAACACCAGCCTCATTTGTTAACAATCATCCAGACCAATCAACTGCAGGAACAAAAGAATGGAAAAGAAAATCAGTGTAGAAGCTAATAAAAAGTATAAGTCCAAAGAGTAGTCATGTGAAACAAAACCCATTTGATCGAATAAATGAACTTTTATTAAGTTGTTATTGTTTAATTGTTTTGTTATTAAAAACAGCTCATTAACCTAGGAAAGTAAACTTGATATTTTTGTTAAGGTTAATTTGTACATTAGAGAAATAAAAGACATTTGGGGTTTTTCCAAAAAGTAATTGATGACTTAGGTTTGTGGAACTGTCCAGAATATATGTTAAAAAATGTGTCTTTTAGAAATTCCCAACCTTACAACAATAAAATTTTCTTAAAAAATTAAAAAAAAAAAGAAATTCCCAACCTAAAATTAAACATAATCAAACTTATGACATTAAAGTATGTGACCTGCCAACCCAAAAGTAACTGGTTTGATTCCCAGCCAGGGCACATAATCAGGTTGCAAGCCTGGTCTCCAGCCAGGTCTGTAGCTGGAGGCAGATGAAAAGCAATCATACATTAGAGTTTCTCTCTGTCTCTGCCTCTCTCCCTTCCCTTCTCTCTGAAAATAATAAATAAATTAAAAATAAATAAAGTATAGAGACATTTTTACTAGCAAACTACCACTGAGAGTAGATGAGTGGCATTAAAAAAGAGGATGTATTTGCAAAAAAATAATTACCCGTTTCATAAGCATCTATGTATTACAAGCCAAAGGGAAGTCTTTAAGGTTTTAATAATTTGTATTCTCATATTTAAAATGTACAAAGTTGACACCAGAGAAGGTGTCCATCCATCCTACTTGCCATTATGAGTCATTGTTTGTTCTTAACCTCAGATACCTTGCCACAGAACACAGCTGGAATGTCAAGTTTCTCAGTGTCTGTGTTGCTTCAGACACATGAATCAGATAATGGCAGTATAACTCATTCAATTATTTAAGAACTATGTTTGAAATACATAAAATGGACCAGAGACAGTCTTAGAAATGAATTCAAAGATAAGGAAAACCATAATTCTGCCATCAGGGAGCTCGTGGTCTAATGCAATGGTTTCCAAAACATTTTGATCAATCACCTCTTTAACCTTAAAAATTGTTTGAGCATATAGTTCTGATGTGTGTATATGTATTCATAAATTCTGTATTTAACTATAATACTTTAAAATGTCAAAACAAACTTTTAAAGGATGAGAAATGACTATAAATAGAAGCCATGCTTATCCACCTAGATGAAAATCAGGCAATGCTAATGATGTATCCAGGTTCATCATTGAGCAAAAAATAAATTCCAGGCCTGACTGGTGTGGCTCAGTTGGTTAGGCATCATCCTGTAAAGCAAAAGGTCACTAGTTAGATTTCTGATCAGGGCACAAACCTAGGTTGCGGGTTTGGTTCCTGGTCAGAGCATGGGTAAGAGGTAACCAGTCAATGTTTCTCTCTCTCACATTGATGTTTTTCTCCTTTTTATTTTCCCTCCCTTCTCCTCTCTCTCTAAAACTAACTAACTAAATAAATAAATAAATAAATAAAATTCAGATGAATTAAAAACTCAAGTATGAAAAATAGCCAGGTAGGTCAGGTATTTAGAGCAATATACCCATGCACCAAGGTCAGGGCACTTACAAGAATCAATCAATCAATGAATGCATAAATAAGTGGAACCACAAATCATTCTCTCTCTCTCTCTCTCTCTCTCTCTCTCTCTCTCTCTCTCTCCCCACACACACACACACAATAAAAATAAATAAACTCATTTGTAATAAGGAAGGCAAATTAATATAAAACTAAGAATAGTCACTTGATGCTATTTGGGCCCTAATAATATATATATATTTTAACCTAGCAATCCCATCCTCAATAATCTAAACCAAAGAAATAAAAAGCACCTGCCTTGACTGTGTAACTCTGTTGGTTAGAGCATCGTCTGGATATGCCAAGATTGCTAGTTTAATCCCTGATCAGGGCACATAAGAGAATTAAAAGAATCAACCAACATATGCATAAAATAAGTGGAACATCTCAATCTCTCTCTCTCTCTCTCTCCCTCTCTCGAGCCCTCTCTCCCTCTCTCCAGTCCTCCCTCTCCCTGTCTCTCTCCCCCATTCCCCTTTCTCTCTCTAAAATCAACAAATAAAATAATTTTAAAGATATAAAAAAACACCAGTTTATATAAGACATAAGAACAAAGGTTTATTATAGGACTGTTCATATTGGCAAATAAACAAAAACCCCTATATCAATTGAATGCATTTTAATAGTGGAATGTTTTAGTAAATGATAGCATATCTAGAGGCCACAGACCATTAAGAAAAATATATGAGAAAGCCATTAAGAAAAGAAAATTAGCCCTGGCTGGTGGCACAGTGGATAAGGCACCAGCCTATGAACCCAAAGGTCGCTGGTTCGATTCCCAGTCAGGGCACATAACCAGGTTGCAAGCCAGGTCTCCAGCCAGGTACAAAGCTGGAGGCAGGAGGCAGGTGAAAGGCAACCATACATTGATGTTTCTCTCCCTCTCTGCCTCTTTCCCTCCCCCTCTCTCTCTGAAAATAATAAATTTTAAAAAGATTTTATTTATTATTTTCAGAGAGAGAGGAAGGGAGAGAGGCAGAGAGGGAGAGAAACATCAATGTATGGTTGCCTTTCACCTGCCTCCAGCCATGGACCTGGCTGGAGACCTGGCTTGCAACCTGGTTATGTGCCCTGGCTGGGAATTAAACCAGCAATCTTTGGGTTTGTAGGCCAGTACCTTATCCACTGTGCCACCAGCTATGGGAATAAATAAAACCTATTCTAAAAAAATTTAGAAGAAAAGAAAAATTTTCCTGACTAGAGAGGCTTAATTGGTTGGCATATCAACCTGACAACTTTCTGTTGTGGGTTCGAATCTCAGAATTATAAAGAAAAGGAAATTAAAGCTATAGGAAGGGACATTAAAGGATTTCCACAATGTTAAGTGATAAAAGTAAGATATTTAAAAGTATGTTGGCACACTCTCTCTCTCTCTCTCTTGAGCATGCCTGCACCTTTCCCCCCTCACCTTCCCCCAGGCCCATTTTCTTTTAAGAAAGTTTTTTTTTTTAATTGCATTTTTCCCATTACCATTTAGTTCCCTTATGCCCCCCTCTCCCCACTCCCACAGTCCAGTTTTCTTTGTCTTTCTTTATCCTAAACCCCAAAGGCCCTTCTTTGGCCTCTATAACTTGTTTCCTGAGCCCACACAGCCCAGCTGGCTCATTTTTACCAGGGCTCACTTCTTTGACCTCTGTGACTTTCTAAGTAATCTTCTGCATTTGAAACAAAGTATGTATGTTATGATCTGATTTTTAAAAACAATAACAATTCATATTCTACCTGTATTTATATTGATATATATCTTTATATGGTATTCTATGAGTATGGAAAATATAAAGAAAGATACAATATAAGTTTTCATCATATATTATCTGAATGGATAGAATAGGACTTGAGAGACTAAGAGCCTACCACACAAAGTTAAAAATAAATAAACTAATTTTAACTGGGGGGTGTAAATACAGTTTAATATAATCTGTGATAAATTTACTAGATCAAGTGACTCACTGTTCCAGTGCCAGGGGAGAAAAATAAAAAGCTACATTGCTTTTTCTGATGTGAAAACCAGTGGAGGTTGGGGTGGAGAAACTATTGGGAAGAGTTCATTTCTTTAGAGGCCCCCATGGTCCAGAAATGTCCACAGATCCACCCCCAACTGCTTTGGGAACCACAGAACTAGAGAGGGGCTAGTGCCATATAGGAAGCGGGAGACGTGCCTGAAAAAGGGGCAAGTGCTGAGCAAGCAACTTAGATCCCTCTCAGATCCTTCCCCACTTACCATGCCACTAGCTGGTAAAACGGGTCACCCCGCACTGATGAGCACCTGAGGCTCAGCCCCTTACAACTAACAGTGTGACAGCTCTACCTAAGACACAGGGTCAAACACAGGAGCATGTCAAGACGCAGAGACTGAGAAATATAACTTAAAACAGGACACAAATCAAGGTCCTAGTGGCTGAACTAAGAATCAGAGAAGTAGCCAGCCTAACAGATGAACAGATTTCCAGCCTGACAGATGCACAGCTTAAAATGCTGGTAATAAAGATGCTTACAGACTTGACAGATATGCTTGAGTATGGTAAACATATAAGGGAAAACATGAAGACTAGACCAAGTGAAACAAAGGAAAATACATACAAAACCAATGGTGAAGGGAAGGAAAATGGGTTTCAACTCAACAATTTGGAACATAACGAAGAAATAAACAGTCAATCAGCACAGAAAGTGGAAACAAGAATTGAAAAAACAAGAAGATTAGGAGCCTCTGGAACAACTTTAAGCATGCCAATATCCAGATCATAGGAATGTCAGAAGAGGAAGGGCAAGAAATTGAAAATTTGTGTGAAAAAAATAATAAAGGAAAACTTCCCAAATTTGGCAAAGGAACTAGACATACAAGTCCAGGAAGCACAGAGAGTCCCAAACAAGCTAGATCCAAATCAAACCATGCCAAGACATATCATAATTAAAATGTCAAAAGTTAAATCCCCACCGGCTGGCCATCACACGCGCATCCCCCGCAGTGCGTGTCGTGGCACCCCCTGCCACATGTAGGGACCAGGGTCCAGTGTAGAGAGCCCCTCGTCCCAGGAGAAGGGATGCAGCCAGAAAATGGGCTGCCTCCTCGCCCGTCACACATCGCACGTTCATGGGGAACCTGGTGCTAAACCATTCATAGGCGACCTCTAAGTGTCCACCAGTGGATGAATGGATCAAAAAACTGGTACATTTACACAATGGAATACAATGCAACAGAAAGAAGGAACTACTTTTTACAATTGCATGGATAGAACTGCGGAGTATTATGCTTAGTTAAACAAGCCAGGTGGCGAAAGACAAATACCATATGATTTCACCTAATACAGGAAACTAATGAGCAAAACAAACAAATGAGCAATGTAGAACCAGAGGCATGGAAATAAGGAACAAACTGACAGCAACCAGAGGGGAGGGGGGAAGGAAAGAAAGGGGGAAAGAAGGGCAGAGTTTAGTCAAGTAACTAGTATGAAATACCCATGGACATGGACAACAGGGTGGGGATTGACTGTGGGAGAGGGTATGGGGTGGGTGGGACAGGGGAGAGCAATGAGGGAAAAGTAAGACAACTGTAATACAACAAAAATAAATTAATTTTTTAAAAAATCAATGAGTTTGCCTATATGGGGCCCTATAGTTCATTCCCCTGCACCTCCAAAACAAACAAACACAAAGAATCAAAGAGGCCTGGAAAGGGTATGGATCAAACCAGCAGCTATGAGTTGTTGATTACTGAAGTTGTTTGATGGATAAACAAAGATTCGTTGCAGATGCTTTTTACTTTTGTGTATGCTTGACATTTTTATAATTACAGTTTAAAAAATAAACCTTAATTTAAAAAACATTTTCATGCAGAGTTTCATAGGTCAGGGTTTATCCCCAGAAATGATTTATAGAGAGAAATGTCAGTCTCTGGAAGATAGTTATTTTCACCTACTTGAATATACATCTTTTTGAACATACATCAGATCACTTTGTACACCCATTTGGGAAGAAAAAAATAGTTTCAAGGCTCAGGAAAAACAATATACCTAAGATTATATAATTAAATCAGAATAGCTCAACAATTCTTCACTGGGCATCATGGTAAAAACATTAATTTGTACTAAGGTTTACATGACTGAAGTGGATTTAAATGTTATCTTTCCCAACAATATCTGTCTTTAATAGTGATTAGAGCCCTGGGTGGTAGCTCAGTGGAATGGCGCCAGCCTGTGAACCCAAAAGTTGCTGGTTCAATTCCCAGTCAGGGCACATAACCAGGTTGCAAGCCAGGTCTCCAGCCAGATCTGTAGCTGGAGGCAGGTGAAAGGCAACCATACATTGATGTTTCTCTCCCTCTCTTCCTCCCTCCCTGCCCTTCTCTCTAAAAATAATGAATAAAATCTTTAAAAATATATAGTGATCAGAGCTTGAAGCAAATGGATCTGAACTATCATTTAGCTTCATCTTGGAACTTGCACTTCATGTGAGATGATGTTGGCCCACCAATTAGCCTTGATCAGCTGTCCTGTGGCTGAACCTTTCCCAGGCATACCTTGTTTTACAGCACCCCCCAAATGGGCACTTCACTGTTCTATCCAATGGTCTTCAACCAGCTAGGTTTTTTGTTTGTTTGTTTTTGATTCTAACTCAGTACCACTTGAGGCCCATTCCAGTATTTTGTTTTTTCTATAGACAGGCAATCAGAACTGGAGAAAAAGCAGAACTAGACAGAAAGGGTCTGGATTTCCAAGGAATATATTGTGTAAGACTTGAAGATTATTACCCATCTCACCAAATGGGATTGTCATTTAACCTAATGAGAAATAGGCTGATGGACACATGTGGACATTTGTTCTCTACTACCGCTGAATCACAACCACATAAACTAACTAGTCCTTCATGGCTATCACTTATGCAGCCCTTGTGATAAGGTTTGCCTTTGGTATTTTACATCAGTTCTCGGTGCCACCCTTTGAGGTGGCTATTTTCCCCACTGTGCACAGAAGGAAATTGATACCAAGGGAGGCTGATTGGTTTGCCCAAGGCCACACAGCTGGTTAAGTGGCATAGCCATGTTTTGAATATGGATCAGTCTGACCTGGAAGCCCACCTTTATTCTATAATAGATTAAGCTTCACTATCTACTGATATGAACAAATGGGAACTTGACCTTTTGTTAAATCTCTACAAGGTAGCTGGCCCACATAGGACCTTGATCACCTAATGTACTAGCCTAATATGCACTTAATAATGGATAAATCTCTTGCTTAAATAATAGCATTATAATCTTTTAACTTCCTGTTAGCAATCTGGAAAGCATCGAAAGGTCAAGGGATTTTTTTCAAGGTCGCAAAATGAGTGAAAGCTCTGATTCTTCTCCTCTAGTCAATAAACACTCCAACTAGTAGATGAAGTTACAGTCATTCTGGTTTCTGCCAAGAAGCCTGGGCTATTAATTTGGGTAAAGAACTCCAGGATCAAATACCCTAAGAACAAAAAGTAAAAGGCCTGTTTTCTTCTAAAATCCCCCAAATGGTTTGCTTGTAACCTCCTACATTAGTTTCCAAAGTTAGCTATGCAGAACAATCACCTAAGATTCTGGGAAGGGCCTGGGCATATGTATTTTTTTTTTAATTGTATTTATTTTTTTCCCAAAGCCCCCTTCTGCTGCTGTGATTGGAGAGGAGGTGGGATTTCCGAGCAGCCAGCCATGTGTCGCCTGCCTGTGGTCCCCATCAGGCTCACTCACTATGGCAGTAGCTTTTATAGCCTCCAAACAAAAGCTGGGGCATGTGTATTTTTTTAAAAGATTTTATTTATTATTATTTCCAGAGAGAGTGGAAGGAAGAGAGGCAGAGAGGGTAAGAAACATCAAAATATGGTTGCCTTTCACCTGCCTCCAGCCATGGACCTGGCTTGCAACCTGGTTATGTGCCCTGGCTGGGAATTGAACCAGCGACCTTTGGTTTCTCAGGCTGGCACCTTATCCACTATGCTACCAGCCAGGGGGCATGTGTATTTTTAAATAAGCTCCAAAGAAAATGTAGGAACCACTGATTTTTGTGGAGGAGACAGAAATCATATTAGCTATCTCCTAACAAATTGCTAAAAAACATAAGATTATCACAACCATTTATTATCTCAAATTTTCTGTGTATGAGGACTCCATGGTACAGTTTAACTGGTATCTCTGGCTCAAGGACTTTCACAATGCAGCAATCAAGGTGTCAATGGGGGCTGCAGTCATCTCACTGCTCAAGTGGGAGAGGATCTTTTCCCAAGTTCACTCCTATAGCTGTTAGCAGGATTCAGTTTCTGACAGGCAGGTGGACATAGTTCCTTGTTGGCTATCGGCCAGAGGTCTCCCCCAGTTTCTTGCCACATAGCCTGTTCCATAGGGCACCTCCCAATTACGATGGTTGGCATCTCCCAGAGCAAGTAAATGAGAGACCAAAACAGAGCAAGTTTAATGGAAGCCACAATCTTTTTGTAACCTAATCTTGGGAATGACATCCATCACACTTGCAGTATGCTGTTCATTAGAAGGAAATCACTAGGTCCAACCCACCCTCAACAAGAGGGAATTACACAAGGGCATGAATACTAAGAGGCAGGGATCATTGGTGGCCATCTTAGAGGCTGCCTATTAAAGAAACATAAACAAAGAATTAAAAAATGAGTTGCTAATACACCTCCTAGCTCTATCTGCTGAGAGGTTAGATTGAATGAGACCCCAGTAGCATTACCATAGATGATCAGCAGAGTGCTAAGGAGCCTCCCTTACACTCAGGGAAAGGAAAGCTAGAAATATGAATGGATAGGGCCCCCAGCCAGCCAAAAGCTACCAAGATAATTGTATAGGAAAAATGCCTCCCCCTCCCTAGACCTATAAAAAACCTTGGGCCGAAGCAGGAAAAGGGAGCTGGGTTTTAGAAGGGAGTCCACCATTCACCCAGCAGGTCCTATAGCACCTGAATAAAATCTCCTTCCTTTTGCACCAGCACCTGGCTCATGAGTTTGGCTTTCCCTCAGCAGCAGCTGAACCTCCATTTTGTTCCCTTACAGTAGCATCAAGTACACCCAATGTCTAGACCTCACACTCTCCTTTGCTTTGTTTTTTAAAGATTTTATTCATTATTTTTAGAGAAAAGGGCAGGGAGGGAGGAAGAGAGGGAGAGAAACATCAATGCATGGTTGCCTTTCACCTGCCTCCAGCTACAGATCTGGCTGGAGACCTGGCTTGCAACCTGGTTATGTGCCCTGGCTGGGAATTGAATCAGCGACCTTTGGGTTTGCAGGCTGGTGCCTACCCACTGAACCACACCAGCCAGGGCTGTTTTTTTTTTGTTTGTTTGTTTGTTTTTCACTCATTCCTCTCTACAGGCTCTCTCCATATCTTCAGTGTAACAATTGGTTATTCTATACACCAGATTTGTACTTCCAGCCTTGGCTGGCATGGCCAAGTGTATTGACTGCTACCTATGAACCAGAAGGTACCAGGTTCAGTTCGCATTCAGGGCACATGCTTGGGTTACCCGCCAGATCCCTAGCTGGGGGCATGGGAGAGGCAACTAACTGATGTTTCTTTCCCTCCCTTCCCCTCTCTCTCTAAAATAAATATTTAAATTTGTGTTTCTAGCTCCCTTTTAGCCTGTAGGCTCACTGAGGGTGTGGTTCAAACCTTCGAAAAGATCTCTGTACTGTCATAATGGACCCCCAAAAGCCCTTGTTGAGTAAATGAATTAGTGTCAGTGTTTTGTTTTTTTCCTGAAGGAGGAAAGGTCACCAGGGAGAGATTTGGGAGCCAGTGTCAGAACACCAGAGCTGGGGTGCCTGCCCACTGACCTCTGGGATCAATTACAATGGGAGGGTAAGTGAGACAGCCAATGAGGAACAGCCTCCTGAAAGGCTACACAGAAATTCTAATAGGGTTCTCTCCCTATGAATCTTTCATCAGGCCTTCACCCATTACCATGCTACATATATGTCAGCTATATTTTCATGAGAGAATTATTTGCAATCCCCTGTCCTAGAACAGTCCACTATTAAAAAGCACGTGTCCCACCGAACCAGAGTAAAAACTGCTGGAACTGATGAGGGTAAAGGAAAATCCTCATTCATCAGGCACTTTGTAGGAACTCCCATGCCCCCTCCCCCCGCACCACCCTAAACACCACCACACCCCAGGTAGGTCCGCAGAGGCAAAAGATCTGCGGCGCGAACACCAGCCTCTACAGCGTGGGATGAAAGGGACCAACCTACGAGTATGTTAGGTAAGAAAGGCCGAAAACTCACAGCTTCTTTCAAGGTAATACGCTTTAACCTACATTCAGAACGTGGGTCGTCGGCACACCTAGCGCCCGAGGTGTGCTAACAAAGCCCTTCCCCGGGCGCAGCGGTGAGGCCACAAAGCCAAGTCCCAGCGAGCGCACGCACTGCGCCGATCCCCGCGCCTGCGCACAGGGGCTGCGAGCCGGGAGCTCCGGCCCAAGGGGCGGTTCTCTAGCCTCCCGCCGGGGGTTCTGGGCCCGCCTCCGGGCCCGGGGAGGCCGCTGATTGGGCAGCCTGACCGTGGCTAGGGGATTGGGTGATGGGCAGCAACGCCTCGAGACCGCCAAGCTGGAAGCCGGAGCAGCTGGGGTGGACGCTTCGCGGCCTCGCGGCTCAGGTAACTCGGGCTGGGTCCTCCGGGAGGCGGTTGGCGTGGGGTCGGGGAGACGTCCGGGGCCTGAGGGCGGTGGGAACCCCTGGTAACAAGGCAAGAGCTGAGGAGCCGGGTTCGTATTGTGGGGAGGCTGGCGGGCTTCGTGGGCCGGTGGGGCGGCTGCGCCGGGGCTGAAGGGAGGCGGAGAGGGTCTCCGGCAGCCGAGGCCGCTGAGGACGGCCCAGGTGGGGTGGAATCTTTGTCAGGGCCGGAGGGAAGTAAGCAGAATTGCCCTCAAAACTGGGGTTCACCCAGCCACCCATTGTACCCCATGTGCGCCCGCTCCCCCGCCTTCGCAGCCGGCGGTTCGCGCTCCGCCGTGGGGCGGCGGTTCCCGTGGGTGTGGAGCTCTTTCCCGGGACTGGGCGGGCGGAACTCCGCGGCTGCACCTCCGGGCGGGCCCCCGGGCAGTCGGGGAGGAGGGGCTCGCTGGGTCCGCCGGGGAGGTTGAACCCGCCTCACCTGGAATTGTGTTGCTGCGTGACTTGCCGCCTCCCGGAACTTTTCGAAGTATCTTTGTGACCAGGACCAGGGTTTGCATGAAGCCCCAAAGACGGGGGAAAACATTTTATTACGGAAAGTTTAAAGCCTTGCCGAGCGGGCGAGAGGATGGTTGAAAGAACTCGGTTTCGCCCCAGTTTCATCCGTTACCTCTTGGTGACCGGACGTGCGGTTCCCCCCGGGTTCATTTGAAGTCAGTCCGAGACGAATCGTCGCCTGCCTTCTACGCATTTCGTCGGCTTTGCCCCCTGATCAGGCATCAAGCTCCTTTTCCCGTCGTTTCCTTTCGAGTGGGGCGGTGGGGAGTAAGGCTCTCGTTCCGGGCAGTTGACTTACCCTCTGCCCGGGTTTTCAACATCCCTGGAAACAAAGGGACCCAATAATCTAGGCTTGGCAGTAGCGTTACTTGTTTTGAGCGGTAATAATAGTGCGGATAATTTCTATTTATGGAGCCCTTAATATGTTTGAAGCACCATGAAATTGTTTCCACCTGTTCATTTAGTTTTTTACAACAGCTGCGTGAAGTGGATACCCCATTTTGCATATTAGGGAGAAAGAGGCTTAGAGAAGTTAAGCTCTTTGCCCAAGGTCACCCTGATATAAAGGGTCGGTGGACACCTGGGATTTGGGGTGCTAACCCTAGTCACTTCGGAGTCCTTGCTCTTTAAACCGTAATTGAATGTCTTAGGAATTGTGGAGTAAATGTAAGTGTGGAAAATTACTTCTGTTGAGCTAGGAATCCATGGTAGGGGGAGGGGGCTGGATATTTACCCGAGTACAAGAGCCATATAGATATTTTTGTTTCAATAATACAATTGAATTTAAAGTTAAAAGCATTGTATATGAATTTAATTCAGTAAGTACAAGTGTTAATTGTTTTTAATTATATATGCCAGTTAAAGGGGTAAAAATATATGCATCAGTGAATAGTCTCTACCTCCTTTGGCACTTAGCATATACAGTATGCATATTGACTGTTTATCCTGAATACTTTCATCTGGATCCTTCATCTTTAAAATCTACTAAGACGGAATCTTCATCAAACAGTGTTCAGAGGGTGAGGAACGTGAGACTGCTGGGCTTGTTTAGAGGACAGTAAGGCAGACCTGTTGAATTGGAATTTAGGATTCCTACGTAGGGCAGTAATTCAGAAGTCTAGAAGGTTAGGAACTTGAGCTAAAAAGTGACATGACCGCAGCCATCTCCCCAGAGACAGGACAAGATTAATGAATTGACCTGGTGAATGTAAAGGAAATAGATGTAGGTAACTGGTGAATGTATGAATGTGAGAATGTATAGATGCACCCCAAATTCCAAACAGGTGCTTCTACCAGGAATTGAACCCGAGACCCTTCAATCCACTGGACCAAGTTCCAACCAATTGAGCCACACTGGCCAGGGCTATTATAGTCTTCCAATTTTGCCATGTTGTGAGGTGTTTCTTTCTGAACAGAGCCAGTTCTACAACACCACCTTTGTTGTAGATGGCCAGAGAATCAATTCTGTGTTTCTAAAAGGCCTAGAGAACATGTAGAGGGTGCCTCTCTTGCTCTTTGTGTTAGTCGTTGTCCTCTTATGCCAAGCTGTGGTAGGTTTGACCCCTGGTCAGGGCACATACAAGAATCAACCCATCGCCCTGGCTGGTGTGGCTCAGTGGATTGAGCATCGGCTTGTGACCTGAAAGGTTGCATTTTTGATTCCCAGTCAGGGCACAAGCCTGGGTTGCCTGCCAAGTTCCCAGTTGGGGGCATGCGAGAGGCAACCAGTTGATGTATCTCGAACATCATCAGTGTTTCTGTCCCTCTCATCCTCCCTCCCTTCCCCTTCCTCTAAAAATAATCTTTAATAAAAGAAATTGATCATGTCAAAAAAATCAACTACTGAATGCATAAATGAGTGGAACAACAAATCAATCTCCTCCCTTTCCCTCACTTTCTCTTGCTGAGAGCAATAAAAAAAATACTTAAAAAAATGAGATCATAAACAGTATTTTATAGGCTGTATGTATTGTGTGTTGACATTTTTTAAACCTAAAACTTATCTTTTAAAGTTTGCTTATTCTTTAATCTGCACCCCTCATCTTTCCAATCTTATACTACTTATAAGATAGAATTTTCATCCAACAATGTTAAAAGATTAAGAAACTGGAATCAGCTGGGTTTATTCAAAGGACAGAGAAGATTTTTAAATTGGAGTTTAGGACTTCTATAGGGAAATGATTCAGAAGTCTAGAAGTAAGGCCAGCGCCTTATCTGCTGTGCCACCAGCAGAGCTAAATAATTTTTATACCTTTACTTTTTAGATTTCATTTACTTAGTTTGAAAAATATTAGACTTTCAAAATTGCATAAGTAGCCCTGACCAGTGTGACTCATTTGGGTGGGAATCATCCCACAGAGCGAAAGGTAACCAGTGTAATTCCCGGTCAGGGCACATGTCTGGGTTGCAGATTTGGTCCCTGGTTGGGGCACATACAAGAGGCAATTGAAAGCAATGTTTCTCTCCCTCTCTATCGCCCTCCCTTTGCCTCTCTGTAAAAATAAATAAAATTTTAAACAATTGCATATGTAGTATATTATTTTGTTAAGAACCATATGAACAATACAGAAAATGTTCTTCAGGAGTTTAGTTTCAAATGGAAACATTGAATTTTCATCAAATTTTAATTAGCTTCTGTTCTTAGACTTACCTAAACAGATTTTTGTTGAAAGATGTAGTATAGGTCATGAGATTCGTTCATTGTGGACTGAAAAGAATGACATTTGTCAAATTCTGTGCAAGGTGGTGGGAGACTATATCAGTGTCCTTAATTTTGCATGAACAATTTAGAATATCAGTTCTAAATTATTGCCAATAAATTTTACCCATAGGTTGAATACTATATCATTGTTTTGTATCTTCAATAGTATGGTAAAGTGTTCTATCTAAAGTCTCAACTAAAGTGATATGAAGTGTAGAGGTGGCCACTGGACTTGAATTTCAAGTTTAATTTCCAGAAAGTAGTGTAGGGTGTTGACATAGGGTTGATCATTTTTCACTGTGATCAGTAAAGACATTAAAAAAAATCAAGTAACATCCATCTACTGTCATCATATCCTAAAAGGCATTTTACAGCAAAAAAGTAAAGACATTTTCTCAAAATAAACTTCAGTAACTTTAAATTGAGTTTTATTTTTACTTCATGATCCTTATTTTTCATTTTCATTGTTTGACGCTTGAATGTAGACTCTGGGGATGCACTACTGTGGTGTTATCCAATCTATTTTTCTGGAGAATAGTTTCTGGAACAGGAAACTATTCTTATAATTGAGCCAATTGAATAACTCAGCATGTCCTATTAATCTTCTTAGACTCGCGTGTAAATATAATCTCATTGTGAAGATAATTAAAAGGTCATTTTAAAAAATAGTTCCCACAGCCCTGGCTGGTAGCACAGTGGATAAGGTGCTGGCCTGCGAACCCAAAGGTCACTGGTTTGATTCCCCAGTTAGGGCAAGTAACCCGGTTGCAAACCAGTTCTCCAGCCAGGTCCGTAGCTGGAGGCAGGTGAAAGGCAACCATGTATTGATGTCTCTCTCCCTACCTATCTCTGGAAATAATAAATATATTCTTTAAAAAAATTTTACAATACATAAAAATAGTTCCCACATATCTCTTAAAATGACCCTCAAAGTGTGTTGTAGCTTTTAAAGTTTTTGGCACTTGAAATTTAATCACATTCCCTGGCTGCTGTGTCTCAGTGGCTTGAGCACTGGCCTGCAAACAGAGAGGTCGTCAGTTTGATTCCCTGGGCACACGCCCAGGTCGTGAACCAAATCTCTCCCTCCCTCTAGAAAGATAAATAAAATCTAAATAAATTAATACGATACTGCCAACAGGGTTATTGTGAAACTATACTGATTTAAGTTATTACAACTACCTCAAAAACATATGTTGTACTAGTTTTAAGTGGTATTGCAATAGTTCCCCTTTATCCTTAGGGGTCACATTCCAAGATTCCCCCATGGGTGCCTGAAAGCACTGTTAGTACTGAATCCTATATGTAGTTTTATCCTTCTACATATATATATATATATACTTACGATAAAGTTTAGTTTATAAATTCAGCACAATAAGAGATTAACAACAAAAGCTAGTAATATATTAGAATGGTTATAATAGTATACGATAACAGGTTATATGAAAGTAGTCTCTCAAAATATTTTATTATACTATAGTCACCCTTTTTCTTGTGGTGTGAGATGATGTACATGGCGCAATGGGATGAAGTGAGGTGAATGGCATAGGCATTGCAATGTAGCATTAGGCTACTATAAGGGTTTCTTGAACACAAGCACTGTGCTAATATGGCAGTTGGGTGGGTAGTGTATACAGCATGAGATACATTAAAGGGATGATTTGTGGATATGGGATGGACTGGGTCAGTACAAAATTTCATCACAGTACTCAGAAGGACACACAATTTAAAATTAATGAATTTTTATTTTTGGAACATTCGCTATAATCTCGGACCATAGTTGACGACAGGTAACAAATTATGGAAAGCGAAACCACAACCAAGGGAGGGCTGCTGTATTTTATGTTATCTTTGACTTGATTGCTTGTACACTTTAATTGGTCTAACTTGACACTAGTACACATTTTCAAGGTATTTGTGGAGTGAAAAGAAAGTATTTTCAAAGTTTATGCATTTCTCACTTAGTAATGGTTTTCTGCCCTGCCATCCACTCCTTTACACAGAAAGTAATGACTATTTCTTACATGCTAGACTACACTATATAAGCCCAGACCATTATTGAATTTCTAGAAGTTAAATTTATATAAATGTGTATATATATATATATATATATTTTTTTTTTTTCTTACAGAAATCTAGGAAACAAAATGCAGCCTAGTTGTAAGCTATCTTTTTTAAAACCTGCTTTATTTTGAAGTAAAACGCACTGAGTGTAACAGAAAAATTACAAACAAATGTATAGCACAATAACATCATAAAGCAAACATCTTTTTAATGACCCCAATGTTAAGAAATAGTTGTTTGTCCTGGCCAGGAACCTCAGTTGGTTAGAGCATTGGTCGTATATATGCCAAGATGGAGGGTTTGATCCCTGGTCAGGGCACATAGAAGGAACAACCAATGAATGCGTAAATAAGTGGAACAACAAATAAGTGTTTTCTCTCTCCTTTCTGGTCTCTCAAATCAAATTTTAAAAAATAATAGTTTGCATCAGAAAATTACTTAATGCTCTCTTCCACTATTAAACTGATCCAGAGGTAATCACTGTTAAAACTTTTTACTAAAAATAAAATTTTTTTCAATTACAGTTTAAGTTCAGTATTATTTATTTTAGTTTTAGGCTATACATTTAGTGTATAGCATAGTGGTTAGACCATCTTATACTTTACAAAGTATTACCCTGATATTTCTAGTAACCACCTGGTACTTTACATATAGTTGTTACAATATTATTGACTATAAGAGGGCTTTCCCAAAGCTTTTGGCCATGCAAACTTTTAATTATGTTGACATTGGCTCAATACTTTCGGGACAGACCTCTATTTCAATGCTATACTTTATATCCCCATGACTATTTTGTAACTACCAATCTTTATGTCTTAATCCCTTCATCTTTTTCATCTAGTCCCCCAAGCCCCAACCCTCTGACAACCATCAGTCTGTTCTCTATACTGTATATCTATGAATTTGTTTTGCTTTTGTTTGTTCGTTTATATTGATATTTAGATTTTACATGTAAGTGAATTTTTTTTTTTTTTTTGCCTTTCTGTTTGACTTATTTCATTTAGCATAATACCCTTGAGGTGTATCTATGCTGTGGCAAATGGTAAGATTTCATTCTTTTTTTTATGGCTGAGTAATATTCCATTGTGTATATGTGCCACACCTTTTTGTTTGCTTGTCTTTTGATGGGCCCTTGGGTAGCTTCCTTAGCTTGACTATTGTAAATAATGCTGCAAGGAACATAGGAATGCATATATTCTTTTGAATTAGTGTTTCAGGTTTCTTTGGATGTATTCCCAGAAGTGGAATCACTGGGTTATAGGCAGTTCCATTTTTAATTTTTTGAGCTAATTCCATACTGCTGTCCACAACCTTGCCAACACTTGTTTGTTGATTTATTGATGATAGCCATTCTGATAGGTGTGAGGTATATCATTTTGGTTTTAATTTGCATTTCTCTGATGATCAGGAGGTTGAACATCTTTTCACGTTTATTGGCCATCTGTATGTCCTCTTTGGAAAAGTGCCTTGTCCATTTTTTAATATTGTTAGTTTTTTTGTTGTTGAATTTATATTATATAAATTTTTTTATATTAACCCCTTATCAGGTGAATATATTATTGGCAAATATGTTCTCCTATTCATTAGGTTGTCTTTTAATTTTGTTGATGGCTTGCTTTGCTATGCAAATAATTTTTAGTCTGATGTAAGCCCACTTGTTTATTTTTTCTTTTGTTTCCCTTGTATAATGAGATGGATCTAAAAAAATACTACTAAGAAGTGTCTTGAGTTTCACTGCCTCTGTTTACTCTAGGATTTTTATGGTTTTGAATCTAACAGTTAAGTCTTTAATTCATTCTTAGTTTATTTGTGTATATGGTGTAAGAAGGTGGTCTAGTCTCAGTTTTTTGCATGCACCTGTCCAATTTTCCCAGCACCTGTGGTGGCTTTTTAAAAGGGTGCCTGAGTTTCTAGCTGACTCCTGTTTCTCCCTGGCAGACAGAATCCCATCCAGGGTGATTTTCACAATCATAAGTGATGGGCTCTCCTCTTCCTGGCTCTGGTGCTTTACCTGGGCAGCCTGGTGTGGGGTTGACACCCCTCACTCCCTCAGGGGCAGCCTGAGTGCTGGGCCTTTTTTTTTTTTCCCTCCATCTCTACCCTTGCTTCCATTCTCAATGTGTTGTCTTTAAATTCTTAATTATTAGATTTCAGTTCAGCTAGTCTAGTCTTCAGTTGGTTACTTGGGTTGATCTATATCTTAGTTATAATTTCAGTTTGGTCTTGGGAGGAGGTGAGTTGAAACTCAACTCCCACCTACTCTATGCCCATCTTACTTTGCCTTTCATGCTTTCTTAAATGCCTATAGAATCTGTAGTGAGATCCCCTTTTTTCATTCCTGATACTGGTTCTATGTGCCTTCTCTTTCACCTCGATAAGTCCATTAGAGAATGATTGTTTTATTAGTCTTTTCCAGGAACCAGCTTTTGTCTTGGTTATACTTCTCTGCATTGGTAGCCTTTGCTGGAAAGGTAATTGAAGTGCAGTGGAGGAGGTAAGCAGTTTAGGTGCATTGTTTTTTGTTTTTTAACAGATCATTTGAAATATTTTAATGTGCTGAGAAAGCATGCCAAGCATAAGTTTTATTTTATTTTTAAGTGTATTTTAATTGATTATGCTATTACTTTGCCCTCCTCTGTCTAGTACACCTCTTCCTTCCAGCAGTTTTTTGTTTGTTTGTTTTAAGATTTTATTTCATTATTTTCAGAAAGAGGGGAAGGGAGAGAGGCAGAGAGGAAGAGAGACATCAATGTATGGTTGCGTTTCACCTGCCTCCAGCCACAGACCTGACCGGAGACCTGGCTTGCAACCTGGTTATGTGCCCTGGTTGGGGAATCAAACCTGCGACCTTTGGGTTCGCAGGCCAGCACCTTATCCACTGTGCTACCAGCCAGGGCCTCCTTCCAGCAGTTTTACCCACTTAATTTATGTCCAGGGATGGTGCATACAAGATTTTTGGCTTCTCCATTTGCTTTACTATTCTTTTTCTTTAAAGTATATTTTATTGATCATGTTGTTATAGTTGTCCCAAATTCTTTTCCCTTTGCTCCCCTCCATCCAAGACCCCCATTCCCTCTCATAATTCCATCTCCCTTAGTTCATGTCCATGTGTTGTACATACAAGTTCTCTTGATTTCACCCTTTCCTCTTATTCTTAACTTCTCCCTATCTTGTACCCACGAATTATGTTTCCTAATCCCTGCAACATTTCTCTCCCTTCCCCCTCCCAGCCGGTAACCTTCCCCATGATCCCCACACCTATGATTTTAGTCCTATTCTAGTCGTTTGCTTAGTTTGTTTTTATTATTTTTTGGGTTCTGTTTATAGTTGTAAGTTTGTTGTTTTTTATAAAAAATTTATAATAAAAATTATGAACATTAAATAAGTCCCTTGAACATTTCATATAATGATGACTGGCAATGATGAACTTCTTCAGTTTTACATTGTCTGGGAAGCTCTTTATCTGCCCTTCTACTCTGAATGATAGCTTTGCTGAATAGAGTAATCTTGGTTGTAGGTCCTTGCTTTTCATCACTTTGAATATTTCTTGCCAGCCCCTTCTTGCCTGCAAAGTTTCTTTTGAGAAGTCAGCAGATAGTCTTATAGGAACCCCTTTGTAGGTAACTCTCCTCCATTTTCTTACTGCTTTTAAGATTCTCTTTTAAACTTTGACATTTTAATTATGATTTGGTTTAATGTGGTCCTCTTTTGGTCTAGTTTGGGACTCTCTTGTCCTTCCTGGGCTTGTATGTCTATTTCCTTTATCAGGTTAGGGAAGTTTTCTATATTTTTTCACATAGGTTTTCAATTCCTTGGCTCTCTTTCTTCACCTTCTGGAACCCCCATGATGCAAATGTTGGTAGACTTGAAGTTGTCCCAGAGGCTCCTTATATGATCCTCATTTTTATGGATTCTTTATCTGCTCTTCTGATTGGGTGTTTTCTGCTTCCTTATATTCCAAATCTCTGCTTTGATCCTCTTCTCCATGTTGATTCCTTGTAATTATTCATTTCTGACTGCTTTTTTATGGTTTTTATGTCCTTTTTTATGCTGTTGATGTTCTCACTAACTTCATCTGCTCTTCCCCGAAGTTCATTGATCCTCCTTACAATCAGTGCTTTGAACTGGTCCTCCAGTAGGTTGCTTTCTGTCTATTCTGTTTAGCTATTCTTCTGAAGCCTTTGCTTTTTTCCATTTTGAACATGTTTCTTTGTCTACTCATTTCATTTGGCAATCACCCTGTGTTTGTTTCTCTGTATTATCTAGAGCTGCTGCGTCCTCTGGGCTTGGTAGAGTAGCTGCATGTAGTAGGTGTTCTGTAGGGTCCACTGGCACAGCCTCCCTAGTCACCAAAATTGGGTACTCTGGGTATGCACCCCCAACATAAGGTTGTATACACTTACGTGTGGTGGTTGAGCCTTGATTGCACAATGGGAAGGATTTAACCTTAGGCTTGTTGGCTGCTGCCACTGTGGAGGATCAGCTATGGAGGGACTCAAGATAGGACTTACCTCACAGGGCTCTGGTGCCTGTTGAGTCCACCCCTTGAGTGTGTCACTTGTGGAGGTGGTTGGGTGGTGCTTTAATGTTTTCTGAAGCTGCTTACCAGGTACACTGGCTTTGTTGCCTCACTGGAGGTGCAGACCAAGGTCAGCCACCATCTGTGTTCTTCCCAGGGCCACCCAGCATGAGCTACAATGTGATCTGCAGATGGCTGCTACTTTTCTGAACTTGAAAGTTTCCAGGCCAAGCTGTGAACTGAGGCTGGCTGCTTCTACTTCTGGGATTGGGACCACTTACCAGGAGACAGAGGCCAAGCCAAGGCCTGATGCTGCTTGTATGAGAGATTTTAGGAAAGTCTGAAGCGTGAGCCAAGACTCTCTTCATATGAAAAAGCCACTGGAAACAGTTTGGGTGGTGCTGAAAATTGTATGGAGTCCATGGGTCTAAGGGATACTCCAGGGTGGGGTGTAAAAATGCAACAGATTTTTAGTATTGATTTTATATCCAGTTTTACAACTTGACTGAATTAATTTGTTCTGTTTGGTTTTTTGGTGGAATGTTTAGGGTTTTCTATATGTAGTATTATGGCATTTGTGAATAGTGACCATTTTACTTCTTTCCAATTTGGCTAACTTTTATTTAGTTATTTTCTTGTCTGATTGGTGTTGATAGAACTTCCCGATACTATGGTGAATAAAAGAAATTGGAGTAGGCATCCTTGTCTTTTTCCTTATCTTGGAAAAAAATTTCTGGCTTTTCATTGAGTGTGATGTTAACTGAGGGTTTGTCATATGTAGCTTTTAATATGCGGTGGTATATTCCCTCAATCCTGACTTTGTTTATAGTTTTTTTTTAAATAAATGAAAGTTGAATTCTGTCAGATGCTTTTTCTTCATATATCAAGATTATATTTTTATCCTTTTATTTTCTTTATGTGGTATGTGTCATGTTAATTCATTTGAATATATTGAACCAACCTTGCATGTCAGGAAGAAATGTCACTTGATTATAGTGTATTATCTTTTTAATATGTTGCTGAATTAGGTTTGCTAACATTTTTTGGAGGATATTTGCTTCTGTGTTAGGATGTTGGCCCGTAATTTTCTTATTTTGGAGTGTCATTGTCTTTTGCTATTATCAGGGTAATGCTGGACTTATCGAATGAGTATGGGAAATTTCTCCTTCAGGTTTCTCTTTTTTTGGTAGTAGTTTGAAGGATAGAATGTTTAGTGGATTCACTTGTGAAGCTATTTGGCGCAGGACTTTTGTTTCTTGGCAGTTAATTTTTTTAAAGGTTTTATTTCTTTTTAGAGATAGGGCTAGGGAGGGAGAAGGAAAGAAGGAGAAGCATCAACATGAGAGGGTAACATTTATCAGTTGCCTCTTGTACACACCCTGGACAGGGACTGAATCCATAACCCAGGCATGTGCCCTGAGCCAGAACTAAAAAGTCAACCTTTTGTTTTGTGGGACAACACCCAACCAACTGAGCCACACCTGTCAGTGCTTGACAGTTTTTTGCTTAATGATTTGATTTCTTCAGATTTTGTTTCTGTTTAAATCTTTCTTGGAAGATTGTGTGTGTATAGGAATTTCTCTATTTCTTCTAGGTTGTCCAATTTGTTGACATAATTCATGGTATTTTTTTATAACCATTCGTAATTTGTGGTGTCACTTGTCACTTTCATTTCTGATTTTATTTGGGCTCCCTTTGTCTCTTCATTAGTTTGGCTAAAGGTTTGTCAGTTTCTATCTTTTCAAGGAACCACCTCTTTATTTTATTTTTTTTATTGAGTTAGAACAAATTTTAAAAATTGATTTTAGAGAGAGAAAAGGAGAGCAAAACATTGATTTGACTTATTTAGTCATTCATTATTTGATTCTTGTATGTACTCTGATCTGAAATCAAACTCACAACGTTGGCGTGTCAGGATGATTCTCATCTTTATCATTTCCTTCTGTTTACTCACTTTGACTTTGTTCTTTTTCTAGTTTCCTTAGGTGTAAAATTAGATTGATTTTTTGAGATTTTCCCTTTTTTTTGAGGCTGGCCTGTATCACTATGAATTTGCTTTTTTTTTTTTTTTTTAAGAAGATTTGAGTAACATTTTAATAAGATTGGTATAATGAATGAACAGTTACAGATTTCTGCACACTTAACATAATACACATTCTTGTCAAACTTATGAAAATTGGCAATTATTTCATACCAAAAACTCTAAAAATCTGGGTGTTACACCGAAGTCTCGGGCTTGAATTTGCTTTTTAGAACTACTATTACTAGCCCTGGCTGGTGGCACAGTGGATAAGGCACCAGCCTGTGAACCCAAAGGCCACTGGTTTGAATCCCTAGCCAGGGCACATAACCATAGTTGGAGGCAGGTGAAAGGAAACCATACATTGATGTTTCTCTCCCTCTCTGCCTCTCTCCCTTCCTCGCTCTCTGGAAATAATAAATTAAAATTGTTTAAAAAAAAAAAAAAAAAGGACTACTATTACTATGCCCCGCAGATTTTGGATGGTTGTGTTTTCTTTTTTTTATTTATTTTTATTTTTTATTCTCTAGATGTTTTCTTGAACATCTTAACTCATCATTTTAGTAGCATATTGTTTGGCCTTCACATGCCTGTGTTTTTTTCCAGGAATCTTATCCCCCTTTCATATCTTTGTTATTAAAGATGATGTTTGATATGATTTCAGTCTTAAGTTTATTGAGACTTGTTATGCTGCCTAACAGGTCTTCTGAAAATGCTTCATTTATGGTTGAAAAAATATATATTCTGTTTTGTGGTGGAATGTTCTGCAAGTGTCTATTAAGTGCATATGTTCTAATGTGTTATTTAAGGCCACTGTTACTGTGTTTATTTTCTGTCTAGGTATCTATTGATGTCAATGGGATATTAAAGGCCTCTATCATTACTACATTACTGTTTTTTTCTTTCTTTTTTGTTTTTTTTATTAACAAGCAAAATAATAATTAAAAAAACACAACAACAATCTTAAAGTTGGAAGAGCAATAAGTCAAATTGCTACTGTAGCTCATGGGTGTACCTAGGGTACATGCTCTCTTATTATGAGGCAGGGCCTAGGCACGTAACTGTGTATTTAGGTATATATGTAACCAAAAAGAATCAGAGAGATGGAAACCACTGGAGAACAGAAAACATTAAGAGTTTCTCATCAGGCAATTCCAAAGCGCTCTGCTCTTTTCCTCTTCTTTGCCTCTGTATCCTCTGTGGTTCCTATTCCAGCTGAACTTGTGACAATTCCAAATCACTCCTTCCTCTTTTTCAGTTTCTCATCATCTTCAGACTTTCTGGAGATTGAAGAGACATTCAAACCAAATCGTTGAGCTCTTTCCTTTAGCTTGTCTAGGTTAACCATAGGCTTGGTATCAGATGACAGACCTTTTGATGGAACTGAAGAAATCCCAAATCTAGCTGCCCGGGCAGCTTTCTTACTCTCCAAGCTCACAGGTACATTGAATCATTCGGCTCTCTTCTGCATTCTCTCAGTCTGTGGTATTTCAGATGTAATTTTTACCACTTTCTTTTCTGCTGCCACATCAACAGTCTTTTCAGGGGGTTCTTCCTCTTTGACAGGCAGTTCTATGGGCTTTGGTTCTTCTTCCTCTGTTTCATCTCCCAGTACATCTTCTTCATTTGCCTCCTCTTCGGCATGCTCTTCAAGATAGGCCTGGAGCCTATTGATAAGATCTTGTTTTATTCTCTTGGTCTCTAAACCTCAAGCAAGGCATTCCTGTTTTAGTTCAGCAAGCTTCAGCTTATGAAGCTCTACCGTCTCCGCCACCATCTTGTTACCCCTCCAATCCACCACTATATTACTGTTGATCTCTCCTTCCCCATCTGTTAATATATATATATATATGTTAATATATACACACACACACACACACACACACATACACACACACATAAGTGCTTCTGTGTTGGGTTGTGATGTTGACAAGAGTTGTATTCTCTTGGATTGGTTCTTTTATCATTATGTAATACCCTTCATCTCTTGTTAAAGCTTTTGTTTTAAAGTCTTGCTTTATTTTATATATATAACCCCAGCTTTCTTGTTTCCACTTACGTGGAATACCTTTTTCCGTTCCTTCACTTTCAGCTTGTGTGTCTAGATATGAAGTGAGTCTTTTGGGCATCATATGAACAGTTTTATTTTTGTTTGTTTTGTTTTTAAAATCTAATGAGATGCCCTATGTCCTTTTTTATTTTTTTATCTTCACCCAAACACATTCTTACTGATTTTTAGGGAGGGAGAAGGGAGAGAAACAGTGATACCAGAGGGAAACATCAATTAATTGCCTCTCATATGTACCCTTACCAGGGACTGAACCTGCAACCTAGGCATACACCCTGACTGGGAATTAATCCTGTGACCTTTTGGTGAATGGATTGATGTTCCAACTAACTGAGCCACTCTGGCCAGGGCCAGACGCCTATTGTCTTTTGCTTGGAACATTTAGCCCATTTACATTTTAAGTAATTATAGATATTTATGTAGTTATAGCCATTTTATTATTTTCTGGTTCTTATGTTTCTTTTGCTTTTGTACATCGATTACTTTCTATAGTGGACTATTTGGATTCCTTTCTTTTTATTTTTTGCATATCTCTTGTGGCTGCCATGAAATTCATATGTACCAAATGATGTGTTTGACAGATTGTTTTAAGTTGTTGGTTAATTATGTTCAAACATGTTCTAAAGCACTATATTTTTTCTACTCACCCTCCTCATTTTTGTCATATCTTTTGTTTCCCTTAATTTATTACTGTATTTGCACATGATTTTACTACTTTTCTGTATTTTAATCTTCAAACTTGCTTTATAATTGATTGACATTCTAGTTTTACCATTTGCCTCGATCAATGAGATCTTTTCTTTCCTGTAGTTTCTTAGTTTTGACCTTTTCTTTTTCCCTTAAAGGACATGTCAGCTTAGTTGTGATACATTTATTTTGCCTTGGGAAACTTTTTTTTTTTTTTTGTGAAACTCTTTCTCTCTCCTTAAATTCTGAATGATAACCTTGCTGTGTAGAGAGATATTATTGGATGTAGGTAGGTATTTTTATTTATTTCATTACTTTGAACATATGTGCCATTCCCTTCTGGGCTGCCAAAATTTGCTGATTATGAGGGCTTCCTTGTCCATGCTACTTTTAATATTTCCTCTTTAGCTTTTTTTTTTTTTAGAGATTTTAATTATTTTTAGAGAGAGGGAAAAGGAGAGAAACATCAATACATGGTTGCCTTTCACCTGCCTCCAGCTATGGACCCGGCTGGAGACCTGGCTTGCAACCTGGTTATGTGCCCTGTCTGGGAATCGAACCAGCGACCTTTGGGTTTGCAGGCCAGCGCCTTACTCACTGCGCCATCAGCCAGGGCATCTTTAGCTTTTGGCATTTTAATTATGATATTGATGTAGCCCTCTCTGGGTTCATGTTATTTGGGACTCTGTGCTTCCTGGGCTCATATGTTTATTACCTTTGCCAGATAGGGAAGTTTTCCATCTTTTGTTCCCCCTAGAAATAGGTTTTTTTCCCCCTAGTCTCTCTTCTGCTTCTGTGACCCTTGTGATGTGACTGTTGCTGTACTTGATGTCTCAGATGGTCCTTAAGCTATTCTCACTTCTTTGGAGTTTTTTTTCTTTTTGCTGTTCCCATTGGGTGAGCTCTGCTGCCTTGTTTTCCAGGTCACTGATTTGTTCTTCTGCATCGTTTAATTTGCTGTTAATTCCCTATAGTGTGTGTGTGTGTGTGTGTGTGTGTGTGTGTGTGCATTTTTAAATTTCAGTTATTGTATACAGTTATTTTTTATGTTTTCTGTCTTTGTTTTCTTTCAGTTTATCTGTTTTTCTCATGAATTTGTTAAGCATCTGTGTAACCATTGTTTGAACACTATCTGGTAGAAAGCTTATCTCCATTTTGTCTTTATTTCTGGAATTTTATCCATTTATTTCATTTGGGACATATTTCTATGTATCTTCATTTTGGCTATGTCTGTTAGTTTCTATGTATTAGGTACATCTACTATGTCTCTTAGTATTAAAAGAGAGATCTTATGTAGAAAGTGTCCTGTGGGGCCCTAGAGTACAGTCCCCCTGTGCACCAGAGCTCCAGGGATTGTCCCCATGTGGGTTGCATGTGCGCTTCTTTTGTACTTGTGCTGAGGTGACTGCAGGCACATGGTTGGGTGGAGTTGACAGGCCAACCTGTTGTGAGTTTGAGCCATAACTACAATGGACAAGCTGTTGTATGGGAGCTGGTAGGAGGTGGGAGTCGCTTTAATGGAGCTCTGGTGCAGCCAGGGAAGCCTGTCAGATTTCTGGGTTGTGGAGTTTTTAGGTGGGGTTGGTGTAGTTGCAGGCCAGGCATGTCTGGACTGGAGCCTCGTAGGGGGTGTGGTATGGCTGATGCAGTGGCGCTGGGCTTGGGAGGGCCTGTGGTGTATGCTGAGGCAAGCCGATGACGTCTAAGACCAGTCACTGCCGGGCAGTGCTTGGGGCTGCTTAACAGGAGTGGTTGTGCAGGCTTTGGCTTTTGCAGGGAATGGAGATGCTGAGAGAGGCTGCAGTGTGAGCCAAGGCCAGCTACCACTTGTGCCCGGCTTACGGCTTCTTTGTAGGGTCTGTGATGCAAACAGAAGCTGGCCACTGCTTGTACTGGTACTGGCCTTGAGGGTGTTTGGGAGAAACTGCTTTGCATACCCAAGGTTGGCTGTGGCTTATGTGGAATGTCTGGTGTTGGTAGAAGAGCCTTGGCCAAGCAATTGGAATAGGTTAGTGAGGGGTCTTGGAGAAACTCCAGGGCAGGGCAGCCCAACAGGTGTTAGCCAGGTTAATGGAGAGTGACAGATTTTGTACCTGCCTGCGCTGGGCCAGCTAAGTGAGAGGACATCTCAACAAGAGAACGATGGCGTATGCCAGCATCTCGATCATCTGTGATAGTTCCCACCAACCTTTGCCCCTGCTGCGCTTGCTTGAAGCCTAGTCACTTTTAATTCCCCAGGCGCTTCTTAATCGGCTGCCTATGCAGGAGCTTGGAGCAAATAAATTTGTGCATAAACCCTTTAAGTTCTGATGAATTTTCCTATCTTAGGCGGTTTAAATTTTTATTATATTGGTGCCAGTTGAAGAACTCTCTCTGTTTCTAATTCAGAGTTTACCAGTCCTACAACAGAATCTAATAGGTGCTTGTAAAGTTAAAATAGTGATTAGATAGGTGAGGAAAGAATATGTACTACACAGAGGTCCAAGGATGCTTTTGAGATTCTGCAAATGGTTTTTGTCTTGATGTGGGTGGTGGCTGTACAGATTAATATACATGTATAAAAATTCATCAGGCTGGACACCTAAAGTGTATGTGCTTAACGTTGTATATCAATTTTTTAAAAAATCAATAGGTTTTCAAATTCTACATAAAACCATCCTTATTCTCTGATCAATTTTTTTGTCATTCATATTATTTTTAGCCCTTTTTTTATTCCCATGAACTCTCACAAGAGTATTCATTCCTATAGGCAATAATAGGCATTGGTACTATTAAAACATGTGTGTCACCAAAATTCTACTATTTTATAGTTATCAGTAAATTATATATACCTGGCAGTGTTTAGAACCTATTACATACTATCATCTGTCATTAGGTCCTGGCTCTTTTTAACCCATATTTCACCCAAATGTCCAGTGCATTTGTGGTACCATAATTTTTCCCCTGCATCCTCTGTAGTTGTTCATAAAGTTATCTCAAAGTGTAGACCACAAATGTTTTTTTTTAAAGTATTTTATTTGTTTATTTTTAGAGAATAGGGAAGGGAGAGAAAAAGAGTGAGAAACATGTGAGAGAGAAGCAGCTATTGGGTTGTCCCTTCGCATGTGCCCTGACTGGGGACCAAACCCACAACCCAGCATGTGCTCTGACTGGAAATTGAACTGAACTTTTTGCTTTGCAGGACCCTTTTCGAGCAAGTCACACTGGTCGGGGGGACACTGCAAACTTGATATCACTAAGTACATTTTTTGTTTGTTTTTTGTTTTATTTTTTAAAGTAAGGTCTTTTTAAAGTAAAGTCTTGACAGGGAAGCAACACATTGATTTACAGTCTGGCGTGAACTTCTTGTCTCATTGGAGACCAATACTTTTAGTAACCTGGTTTATACCTTACGAGTTACCAATTCAATTCCATGAAATATACAATACATTGACAGGGAGGGAACAAGTGGTAGGGTTTATAGTGCTTGAATGAGCATGAAAGAGCTTTTGGCATTCTTTTTGACCTCCTAGGATCTAAACTCCTTTTTCGTATTTCTAGAACTCATTTCTGATTTTTGGTGAGTAGCAGAACCTGCTTATAACTATAGCTAGGTAGATTTATTTAGCTAAGCAGATGCCACCAATGTGGATAGTAACAGAGCCAGTGAGGCTGAGAAGCGAGATGTGGTAGATTGTGTTCTGTCAGGGGTGGCAATAGCGGTGGTGTCTTCCCAGGACCGGTGATGCTGCAGCTCTGGATGTATCCTATGGCTGTGTATCCTATAGTTCAGATTCTGGTAAAATTTTTACCTAATACCTATCTTTTCATAAATTATATTTCCTACATAGCCACAAATAGGTTTTTGTTGTTTCTAAGAACCCTGACTGGAAAAAAAACAAACTTAAAATTTTGTCATCAGTTTACTCAAAAGTTGATTATAAGCAAACTTTATTTTCTCTTCAGTAAATTTACACAGTTTTAAAATGTTTTAGACTAGACTTATATTTTAAGACATGTTGCAGACAGTAAAGATTCTAAATAACAATTATTTCAGCCCTGGCCAGGTGGCTTGGTTAGAATGTGTGTCATACACCAAAAGATTGTGGGTTCAATTCCTGGTCAGCATGTGTATGAGAGGCAACCAACTAATTGATGTTTCTCTCTCTTTCTCCCTGCCACTAAAATTGAGCAAAACATCCTCAGGTAAGGATTACAAATTATTATTTCATTTTAATATTTGCATTTTAAAATTTCAGTGTGCTTTATATGGACCATATGCTGCTATGTATGCCTGAAGTACTTGAAATGCAGATTTGGAGAGACTGCCATCTAAATGCTTGGCTGGATTAAGCGCCTAATTAGGATGGTTTTTCAACAGGTTGGAGTAAAAATGGAATCGGTGAGTGCTCAGAATTTATTTTAAAATCCAGACATACCAAGGTTTTTAGAATGCAGTTTCTCATTTACTGTGGACCTGACCACTAGGCTTTTTTCCTGCAATGTTGCCAGCTTTCAGGCTGCTGGAAGCATTTTATTAACCCTTAATTTCATTGTCTAGATCAGCACTGTCCAGTGTAATAACTCAAGCTGTACGTATGTGATTTTGTAATAGTCATTAGTAATTAGTGAGATTTTATAATATCTGTCTTAGATTTCTGGAGTCTTCCAAATGTCCTTTGTTTAGCTAATCCTTCTAGGTTGCTAGTGACCAAATAGTTTGTGATCACATGATCATCTCTATTCCTGTTACATAGGACTGACTGACTGTCATGGCAACTGGATTGAGCAAAAAAAAAAAAAAAAAGATTAAGGCTCAAAAGCAGGAGGAACTAAGGCATTGAAAGGAATCATAACATGAAATTCCTTAAATAAAAACATTAACTTTATAAATAATTGTGCCTATGTTATAGATAATAAAAAACTTTTTACACTTTTTGTACAAAGTTAGCTTGTGTTGTTGGATCAAAGTTTCTTTAGTGTTTTCTGTGGAAGGATTAAAAATATAATTTAGCAAAAAAAATCCAGACATTTAGATGTTTTAAGAAATTTTTTCTAAGAAAGTGAAATGAAGCTATATAACCAGTATTTGGAATTCAGTATGTTTATGTACTATTTAATTTATTTACTATTTAAATGTTAGAAGAGAATCTTTAGCATCCACGTAAGGGAGTAACTTTCTGGGTTACACTGAAAACTTAACAGTATTCACTTGAGTGTGAAAAGCAATGCATTTGTCAAGAAACAGTGCTAGAGAGGAGAAAAGGGAACCGTAGTGCACTGTTAGTAGGAGGGCAGGCTTGTGCAGCCATCATGGAAAACGGTATGGAGTTTCCTCAGAAAATTTTAAATGTAACTGCCTTTTGACCCAGCAATTACACTTTTGGAAATATATGTATATTCTAAGAATCCTGAAACACCAGTGAAAGAACATATGCACCCCTATGTTCATACTGTTAAATTACAATAGTCAAAATCTGGAAATGGCCCAAGTACCCATCAGCAGATGAATGGTTTAAAAAGCATTTATATGGTTATTACATGTCCATTAAAAAGATGGAACTCTTTTGTTAGAGCATGGATGGACCTGGAGATTATTGTGTTAAGTAAAATAATCCATTTGATGAAAGACAAATACCATGATCCCACTTATATGTGGAATCTAATAAAAATAAACTGAACAAAAGAGAAGCAGAGGCAGGGATGCATGGAACATGCTGCCAGGGTCAAGGGAGGGGTACTGGATGAAAAAAAGGTGAAGGAATTGGCCGTAGGACATATACGTATAAACCTATAGACACAGACAGCATTGTGGAAATGGCCACAGGAAAAGGACAGCAAGGGCTGGGTGAAGGTGGGGAAATGGGGACATCTGTAATAAGGTAAACAATACAGTAAACAAAGAACAAAAAAAAACCATGAAAGGGTTCAATATATATAGAAATGATTTAATAAAATACGTTTGACTAACACATAACTCAGTGTTATAGAATTAACATTAAATGCTATTATAATTGGTTTATCACAACTGTTTAAAGTAAAAGGTAAGTCATGTCTCTAATATAACAACTATAGATATGAAGAAAAATTAGTATAATATGGTTATTCTGTGTCAAGGATTATCTTGACATTTTTAAAGTATATTTTTATATATATAATTTACAATTTATTCCAGATACAGTGTAAATTTATTAGAGTAATAGTTGTGCCAAGCATATTTTGCAGACTATTTTTCTTTTCTTTCTTCCTTTTGAAAAGATTTTATTATTTTAGAGAGAGGGGCAGAGAGAGGGGCATACATCAATGTATGGTTGCCTTTCACCTGCCTCCAGCCATGGACTTGACTGGAGACCTGACTTGCAACTTGTGTTTTTCATTTTCAAATTCAATATTTTGTTTTTGATGATATGGAAATAGCTTTATTTATTTAAAATACAGGCAAGGAACATAATTTGAATGTGGATATACTTTTTTTCCCAAAGATTTTATTTATTTACTTCTAGAGAGTGGGTAAGGGAGGGAAGAAGAAAGGGAGAGAAACATCAGTGTGTGAGAGTTATATCAGTTGGCTGCCTCTCAGACACTCCCTGCTGGGGACCTGGCCCGCAGTGCAGGCAGGGGCCCTGATTGGGAATCAAACTGGTAACCTTTTGGTTTGCAGGCTGGTGCTCAACCAACTGAGCCACACCAGCCAGGGTGAATATGAGTATACTTTTTTAATGCACTACTTTTTACTTTATTTTTGTTTTTATTTTGTCTTTTCATATTTTATTAAAAGAAAGTTGAATTTGAAACCCCCTCTACATACTCCCTGAATATTACATCCTATTTTCTTTGGCAATAAAAAGCAAAGAACCAAATAAACTCACCTTTTAAAAAATACTTCATAATTTTGAGATTATTAGCTCGAGGATTAGCAATAGGAAAATAGTTTGTAAAGTTAGTAGTATTTTGCCCTGACTGGTGTGGTTCAGTTGTTGGGCTTTGTCCCACAAAGCAAAAAGGGTCACCAGTTTGATTTGTGGCCAGGGCCCATGCCTGGGTTGCAGGACCATGTGTGAGAGGCAATCAACTGTTTAATGATGTTTTGTTTAAGCATCAGCGCTTCTTTCCCACTCTTTTTCCTTTCCTTCCCCTTTCTCTAAGAATAAATAAATAAAATATTTTTAAAAATGTTAATAGTATCTTCATCTTTTTTAGCTACATCTTTCTGTGTTTTGGACTTAACTTAATGCAGCTATACCACCTTTCTTATTTGTTGTTACTGACTGGCCGTATAGGGTACGTTAGCATTTTAGTAGTGACAGCAGAATAACTTCTTTTGCTTTCAGAAATATGCATAATGGGCCCTGGCTGGTGGCACAGTGGATAAGGTGCCGGCCTGCACCTGTGAAAGGCAACCCACACATTGATGTCTCTCTCCTTCTCTCCCTTCCCCTCTCTCTAAGAATAATAAATAAAATCTTTTTAAAAATATGCAAAATGTTTTTTTATTTATGATTGCCCAAAAATGAAACCTCACAATATGATTTCCTATTTATTTTCAATTTTAATAAGAAGTATATTTGGTAGAAAGTTTGTAGGTTCAAGATTCAAGCAAACCTGTGTCTGATATTTATCTTTGCCAGTTATTTTCTTTACAAAGTACAAGAAAGAACTATTGCAGAGTTAGCCTGTAGATTCAATGACATTGTATGTAAAACCTCTAGCACAGTGGTTTCTATATAGTGTAGGTACATTAAAAAATGGTTAGTTTCCTTTTGTTTTGCTCTGTCATCCCTCTGCCCCAATCAGGTGAATATGACTGGTGTTGATTGAGGCCAAAGTAAAAGATTTTATTTCAGGATAGTGTGTTCAGATTACACACATTATCTTCATTTATTAGGGTTGTTCATTTTGACCTATAAAATGGATGCCTTTTATCAAAATATGACCTGGATAAAAGAGCATTTATTTTTTCCTTATGTTGTAATTGTACCTGAGGGCCTTTTCCACTAGTAGCAGATGAACAAGATCTTTTTTTCTGGTAATGTTTAATCATCAACTTTAATCAGTTTACTAAAGATCTATGTAAAACAAGGTTTCTTGTAACATAAAATCAATTTACTTCTTTGGAGTTATTTTCTGTCTTAGTTTGCAAGATCTCTTGGCCTGCTGTCAGAGATTAAAAAGGTATAGTCTACCAAGATTTTACCTTTGGGCATCAGAAATTAAAATAAATTTAGTTTCACCTTTTGGATTTTCTCAGTGGTTTTGATAAATAAATTAACTTGATACTATGTTTGAAAGTATTCCAAGAGAAGAAACTAACTTCTCCTTTACATATTTTATCTGCTTAAAAAAAAAGCCCAAGTTTTGAAATCAAGGTTTTGTTTTTCCATCAGGACAACTGATGACCATTACTTTTATGTATTTTATGCTACACACCACCGCCATCCTGACAGCTTTCATGGATTGACTTACTGTGTATGCCCTGTTCTTTTACAGGCATTATGTGTATTCATTAGAACAAGAGGTTCAGAGTTTGGCTTTGCCACTTATTAGGTAACTTGGTCAATCTGTAATAACCCAGTTTTGATTCTGAACTTTTCCCTCATTTTAGTGTACTTTGCTACATCTATTAAAGACATTATATATACAGCAACAATAAAATTAAATTTAAAAATATTCTATCAATAAAAAGACATTATATATAAATATATTAACTCATTTAATGCTCATAGACTCATGAAGTAGATATTGTCCCTATTTTATATCTGAGGAAATGGAAGCATAGAAGGATCAATGATTTGTGATAGAGCTTACTTTAAAGCCAGGTCTGTATGCTGCCATAGCTTCTTTTTTCTTCACTGCCTTCCACTTGCCTCATCAATTGTTTGAATTTAAAAACATATTCACACCTGTTTAGACTTTCTCCTCAGCCTGTTATATTTATGTCCTTAAGCAAAAATATTTATTAAATAGAGGATTTAAGGATAATATGACCCTGGCTGGTGACTCAGTGGATGAAGTGCTGGCCTGCAGACCCAAAGGTTGCTGGTTCGATTCCCAGCCAGGGCACATAACCAGGTTGCAAGCCAGGTTCCCAGCTGGAGGGCAGGTGAAAGACAGCCATACATTGATTTTTCTCTCCCTTTCTTCCTCCCTCCTTGCCCTTCTCTCTAAAGATAATGAATAAAATCTGTTTAAAAACTGTTAAAAATTATATGAAGCTAATATGATGATGATTAATCTCAGTATTTTATGTTGAAAAGTTATAGCAAATATCTAATCTGTATTAGTAATATCTTTCCAGTAATACTTAAAAATAGTAACCTTGTTTTCCTTTTGTTCTTTGAATGAAGGATGTGAATGTTGGCTGGTAGTTCAAAGCAAGAAAGAAAACAAAAGTGTTATCTTCAGTTAGGGATTTTGAAATTGTCATAGAGTTTCATCTTCCTATCTCCACCCCCTTCTCTTTAGACAGACTTTTTCCTCCTGGCTTCCTTATAATTTAGAATTTTTACTTTGTTGGGTCCTAGACTCCCTGAAAATTTGATAATAGTATTGACATTTTTCCCAGAAAAATGTTGTATATACACATAATTTTACATGTAATTTCAGGGCTATGTAATCCCAGAATAAGAACCCTTGCATTAATATTGTATATAAATAGTATATATTGAGAAAATATCTTTGTTTTCTCAAATTAAATTTATTAGAATTAAATTTATACTTTTTCCTGCTAAATGATGTCTCAAATAATAGAGGAGATTAAACTTGTCTATAACAAATAAATTACCACATTAAGCTTGAGTTCATTCATCATGATGAGACAGATGACAGCTTCAGATTTCAGCTTCACACTTCAACACTTCTACAATAGCATTTCACAGTTTGGAAAAAAAAAAAATTGCTTTCCTGTCGTCATCCTCCTCCTTGCTGTCATCACTTTCAAACACTGTTTCTAAATGTTATGGACTGTCATTACTAGACATAGACCACAGACATGCAAACAGAGATACATACAGATTCATTGTTAGACTATTTATCAGTAGTTCCTTATACATAAGATATTATTTAATTGCTTCATAGTGGGTTGAATTCTCATTAATGACATTGAATTGTCTGGTAATGACACTATTCCCCTTGTTCTCTTCTACGTCTGAAAAAAATATTAATGACAGTTTGTCTTCGGAGGAAGTCTTTGCTTCTCTGAACAAGTATACTGACAAGATAAAATGCACCCACCGTTAGGGTAAGCGATGCACTTGAGCCTTATCAGTACACAGCCTCCCTTTGTACAGATGGTGACTGTTCAATACCATCTGTTCATTATTTCTTCACAGCCACTTATAAGTTCTCCCCCTCCATGAGGGCTGAAAAGGAAAAAAAAAGACTGAGTTACAAAGTTCCTGGAAGTTAGCTGCTCACTTTTTTTCCTATAATCCAGTAAAGGTTATGGCTCTTCTTCGTTCTAAATAGTCCGGTCATTAGCTTACATAGACACTTCATATTTCTTGGTGTTAACTGCTGTGCAACTCACAAGTAACAGAACAACATTATGTTAGTCTACTATGCATACTTGAAAAAACAATCACATAAAGCAATCTGTTCTTTTACTTCTTTTAACTTCGTATAAACCCAGATAGCCTACTTACTCCTTATAAATAAAGGCTTAATCTGTGTTCGCCTTCTATTGTGTTCACCTGGTATTCTCGTCTCATAAGCAGATGGGAAGGTAATAGCTGAAACAGCTCTGAAGCATGAATAGTGAAAAATGCTAAAAGCTGGCAGTAACTTAGTTCCTGATCTTGGCAAGTCCTTCCTAAATTTTTGTTTCTGAACTTTTTTGCTCTTTATCTCCAATTATGATCTTTGCTTACTAGATGGACAGGAGATTCAATTCTGACTATGTAATTGTCACATTGTGATGCATAAATACCATTCCAGTACTATGTTCTAGAGTTTTGACTTGTTACTAAATGGAAGACTCGAGATGAGAAATCACTGAAAATTATAGATACTGTTGCCCTATGGCTCTATTATTTTTAAGGTTTTATTTATTTTTAGAGAGAGGGGAAGAAAGGGAGAAAGAAACAGTGATGTGAGAAACATCCCTTGGTTGCCTCTCGCTCACCCCTTAACCTAGGAGCTGGCCTGCAACCCACCCAGGCATGTGCCCTGACCAGAAATTGAACCGGCGACCCTTCATTTTGCTGGACGTTGCCCAACCCACTGAGCCATGCTGGTCAGGGCTATGGATTTATTTGTAAAAGAGCAAGGTCTGTTAAACATATAAGGTAAAGAGTTTGCTTAAGTACTATTTTAGAATTACCTGCCCATATTTTAATTTTTTCCTGACCTCATGTTAACTTTGTAAAACTGATGCCTCCCATTGTCCTTTAGTGAGACGTTTTTCCTTCTCTTAGTCCTCATGTGTTATTAACATGATTTGTGCAATAATCCTCTATATGAACATTAGGAGGCATTATTTGAATTCCTGAACTACGAATAATTCGTTTCGAGGCATCAGAGTACCTTTGCCTTGTGTATTCTTAGTTTAATATTCATATTTCAATACTGATGTTTTACCTTCCTATTAACCAATTTTCTAATCTGTACCATTTGGAATTTTTAATTCCTAAACAAGAGTTACAGTTTTGTTGGCTACAGTAGCCAGGTTATTGGAATTCTCCTAGGTAATAGTCAATGGAAGTTGGAATGTCATGAGGGGAATTACGTAACAGCTAAGTCAGGTGCCAGAAATACTATTCAAGGCCTGTCCTGAAAGTATCAAGCCAATGTCAGTACAATTAAAATAGTTTGCAGGGCTGATACCTTCGGGACCAACCTTGTGTCTGTTTCCCCATGATCCTCACTTTCATTCACACTCTTATCCCTAAATTGGATTTGATTGCTAAAATATAAGAAGTCAGATTGCATCTAATTTCATTTTATGAATTAACTTTTAGACTGGTCTAAAGGTCTACTTTGAGTTATGTATTGGAGGCACCACTGTTTACAATAACAATTACTGTTTGGTCACACTTTCTGTTAGAGTAATTCCAAGTGTCACACTATTTATATGAATTTCATTCTTTAAATTAGAATGTCCATGGATTAACTTTAAAAGGAGGTTGGTGTCCAGCTCAGAATACATTTAATCTGGCTTGATACTATATTTAGTTTTACAATACAACTGAAGGTTAAAGCTTAATGAACTATTATAGTCTTGTCAACTCATTTTCTTTTAAAACTGCTTTTAATAGCATACTACCTTTCTTGACCTCTTCTATGTAGGTTTTCAAGTGTGGCACTCAGAAGAGATGGATAGTTTTTCTCTCTAAGGAAAGATCATATACTTGGGGAGAGGTTTCAGTGTACAACTTGTAATGATTTAACATTCTGCTTGTGTCTTTTTTGTTAGCTTTTTGCTTTGGGTTTTGTTTTTGTGTGTGAATTTTTTTTCTTTTTCTTTTTAAGCATAGCATAATGTCCTCTGTATTATGATTTCATTTGGGAAATTTTGCTCATTTAGGGCCACAACTGGTGCACTTAGTTCCCTTTTTAAAAAGGATTTTATTTATTTAGAGGGGGAAGGGAGGGAGAAGAAAGGGAGAGAAAAACTGATGTGTGAGATACATGGCTTGGTTACCTCCTGCATGCCACCAACGGGGGGCCTGGCCTGCAGCCCAGGCACATGCCCTGTCCTGAAATGGAACCAGCTACCTTTTGGTTTGCAGGCCAGCACTCAATCTACTGAGCCACACCAGCCAGAGCTAGTGCCTTTTTGTAAATTAGGAAAGGGGGCCTTTCCCCTGGGAACAAGGCCTCACAAGAAAATGTACAACTGGATTTTGGCCTCTGCGCACCCTTGGCCAGGTGTTCTTCTGTAACAAGCAAAATGCACTACTCTGCACAGTCAGATTCTGAACTTTGTACTGATTTGGATTTGTTTTGAAAAGTCTGTTATAGGAAAAGTAGCTCATGTTTTTAAAAAATATATGTGTATATAAAATCCTAAAACTAAAAATGTAGCAGGAGAGAGAGAGTTTCTTCGGCAGAGTAGTGTAAAAACCTAATGAAAATGGGTAATTTTTTACTTCAAATATAGTATTTTATAATTGTTAGTTACTCTGTATTTTCTTAAATACCTACATTAAACTTTGTTGCATAAATAAGTAATCAGCCATATATATTCTTTTTTTTTTAAGTGAGAAATATTATCTCATTTCCTATAACATTCTAATCCTGTAATTAGCATGTTATGCAGTTGCTCACTTCTTTCTGTTAAGAATAATAAAAGTTATGTAATGATAGTTTTATTTTGTTTTTTCTATTTCCTCAGGTACTTTGGTCTGGGAAGCCATATGGTTCATCTCGAAGTATTGTAAGGAAAATTGGTACTAATTTATCTCTGATCCAGTGCCCAAGAGTTCAGTTTCAGGTATATATATTTCAAATTTTTGTATTAATGTATTAGGAATATAATTAAACTAAGCAGCTTTTATAGTATTCTTTTAACCTTCCCCCATTAATGCCACTATCAATAACATAAGTCTTTTCTAGTCTTAGTTCCTCTGTGAAGTGATTATTAAAGACCTTTTAAGACATTTATCCTTCTTAAGAACACAATGTGAGAATTTATAAGCATACAATAAGCCAAACAGTTGTTAATTCATAGGTGACCTTGAATGTCCTAGCTCTTGTATTTAGCAGCTTCAGGTACCACCATTATTTAGTTATTACTCCTTCCTCTTTAGCAAATCTGTTCCCCTAGTTTATTTTTAGATGTATCTCTGCATGCCATGTAAATTGCTTTCTTCATCCTTGGTTTAAAGCTAGTCATTAAGTGTGGGAACTGTTGCCTTGGCAACAACAGTGTTAACAAACAGCTGGATGTAGTTTGCTACCTACTTAGCTTTTGTATACAGTTGCCGGTCAACAATGTGTTAAGACAAAGAGGTAATTGTGATTCTCTGAATGAGGTGATAGTCAACACCTGAATTAGGAATATTTTTGAATGCCCATGTGTTAGTAGTCTCTTCTAGCACCAAATTAGGAGCAATTCTACTTTTTGCATGGAAATAAACTATTTTCTTGATTTGGGCTCTTGTTCCTTATTACTGGTATAGTGTTAGATGGGCATCATGTAGCTTTTCATTAGTTCTGTACAACAGGTAATACACAAAACCTTTTAGTTCAACACTTAAGAATATGAAGATTAGCAGATATCAATTTAAAATAATAGGTTAGTATGTAAAATGTGGGCAGTACATTTAACTCATAATTCTAAAGTTCAAAAGTGCCCGGTGAGCGTTTTTGATATGTCATATTCATAAACCACTTTTCTTGCTAGAGAGAGGTATAAAAAGTCTTGTGTGGTAGCAATTAATGTTTGTTCAATTTAATTAATAAGTTATTTGTTGTGCTAATAGTCCCTTTTACAAATTGGCAAAAATCTTTGTGTATCAGTCTAGAAATTGACAGAATTTTCTAAGAAGTCATTTTTCTCAACTATAAGTTTTCAAAAAAAAAAAACAAAACAAAAATAATAAATCTGTGGTAGTGAGTCTCCAGCATAATTCCTGAGAATTTGGTTTATTTAGACACGAGTTACTGATTTGCCAACTTCCTTTATATAACTACTTTAAGGCTTGTTAAACCTTTTTTCTGATTTGCTTAGTTGTATTAAAACTTTCTTTCTGTTTACCTACTTAAACTAGTGGCAGAATAATTTGCTTCACCATTTGTATTCATGTAGCTAGAGACATGTAACAGGACATGTAGATAATCTAGCATTTTCTGGTAGCAACCCAAATCTGCCTTGACAGTCAGTAGGCTGAAGTTCTAGAGTCAAGTACATTTTCTGGGAAGGATTCTCTTTCTCAGTATTATGAGTCATATAAAAGATTATGAGTAGAATAAGACTATTAGATTTAGTATAGGAGCTGTATTTGAAAAGAGATCAATGAACCTAAGAAAAGGAGTAAACTAAGAGATACTGTAGTGGACAGAGAAAGACATTTGTTTATAGTGAGACTTTTACTTCCAGGCAGTTTTTGTAGGCTGCTGAGTCTTTTCAAATTCAACATCAATAGTAAAGTGGGTATTTTATTTGCTACTTATTTTAAATGTTATTTTTACCGTGTATCTTCTGTTTTTAAATACATCAATCATAAATACTAAACATGTAAAGTCTTCAAAAAGCTAAAGGATACAATTTAATAAAACTGAAAAATGCATTTTTGCTTTTCTTTCCTGGGAGAGTTGATTAATACAGAATGTATTTGAACTGTGTAGGAGTCCAATGTGAGAGTCCAATATGAAAGTCCAATATGAGTAAATACTACTATAGAAGGTCTAGAACTGGGGAACCACAGTTGGACCAAAGGATACTGTTTCTTACCTTCTTAGATTATTTTGGGAAACACACACATACACACACATATACACATGCGTATTTTCTTCCCTCTTGTCTCTCTGGTCACTTTCCTTCTCCCTTTTCTTCCTCATCCCCTCTCCCCCCAGCAACCTCCGTTCTAGGTGTGTCATGAATAGAAAGCATTAATACTCAGAAATATTAGTGACTAAGTCTTGGCTAGAATATTTAATTGTTATATCCTTTAGATTAGTGTTCTTTATGCAGGTACACCCCTCAGCTTGCTCATGTCACTGTATATCATCATAATGAAATACAGAAATTTTCTTTTCAATTTTCTTACTATAGTAGGAATTGGTAGAAACAGAGGAATGATTAAGTTTGTGAAGAAAGAAGGAGATCACTATTTTACTGTGTTGATTTTTAAGAATACATGTTTTGTATTTGCCTATAAACAAGTGGTGGTAAAATAGACTGAGTCTATTTACTATTATACCCTTTTTGGCAAGAAACAGAGAACATCCTAGTACCAGTGTGTTTATTTTATGAAAAGTCACATGAGGAGAGAGCTGCCTCTTGATATTTCATTCCAAGTATTTTAACTTCTGTACATGCTTTGTTTTTTCTTTATTTTATTTAAATGGTTTTACATTATCAGAGTATTTCAAGTTACTTGAGTAAAATTCTTGAAATATAATTGAATTTTAGATTTTTAAATTGTATAAAATGTTTGGTTTAAGTACTTAAAATTGTAAAAGTACACTACTACTGCTGAATTTTTGCTCTGAATGAAATGCTTCCTCCCACTTCCTGAAAGGAATTTGGATACTTATAAATCGATAAGCACAAATTTTATTTTTAAAATAAAATTTTAAAATTTTATGGCCATGATTTAAAAAAAAAGTTTATTCCTTTCACTGTGTTTTTTCCCCTCTTAACAATAGCCATGGTAGGAGAGGACCTTGCTGGAACCTTCAGTAAGTTGATCTTTTCTTTTTCAAACTTCCCATTAGTCATCCATGCATGTCAACAGTGGCGTCCAAATCATGCCTCAAGAATTCCACATTGTCAGTCCCCTTGCCTGCACTGACTTCACCTTAACAGAGTCGCCCTTCCCATCCCATGCTTATGTTACTCAGTACACGTTTTGGCAACAGCTGAAATAGTTTGTTTTTGTTGTTGTTTTAATCTTTGCAAGTTATTAATCTGTCTGAATAGAAGCCATAAGCATATACCACAGGGACCAACCTGTGGATGATGGGATTTATCAGCTCAGTAGGTTTAGGAAGCATATATGTATTTAATAACATTTTAACACAAACTCTAAAAATTGTGTCTTGTGGCAGTATTTGTAATTGTTTTGGTCAGGTTATATCCATTTATAAATGTATTAAAATCAACCATCAGTGTATTTTAAACTAATTTTACATTAGCTCTCTATCTTACATTTTTGTTATCACTGTACTTGACACATCCTTTTCAAACTAACTATATGAAAAACTATTTATAACAATTTATATACTTAAGTGATACCTTGATCATTTCATGAATGGAACAGTGACATACTTGCTACAATGTGAATGACCATAGAGATATGTAATTTTGTGTGGTCACTTGCACTGTGGCAAACATAATGTTATTCCATGTGTGGAAAGCTCACATGTAACTATTATTTTAATAAAGTTGTTGGAAGTTAAATATTCTTGTTGATGCTCTGGCTGGCGTGGTTTAGTGGATTGAATGCCAGCCTGCAAACCAAACGGTCACCAGTTTGATTCCCAGTCAGGGCACCTGCCTGGGTCGTGTGGGCCAAGTCCCCAGTTGGGGGCATGTGAGAGGCAACCAGTTGGTGTTTCACTCACACATAAATGTTTCTCTCTCCCTTCTCCTCTTGAAAAACTAAGTAAAATATTTAAGAAATAACAATACTCTGTTTATAAGCAATAACTATTATAGCAATAAATCAGTAGAATATGCTCTCAAATTGGTAAATCATACAACACAGAGTCTCAGATTAAATTAAAATTAAAAAAAGCAAAAACTAGTATTATCGTTTTCATGGTTCATATTGGCGTGGTTTAGTGGGTTGAGCATTTTCCTGCAAGACAAAAGGTTGAAGGTTTGGCGCCTGGTCAGGGCCCATGCCTGGGCTGCAGGCCCCCCAGTTAGAGGCGAGCAGGAGGTAACCGATGGATGTTTCTCACATGGGTGTTTCTTGCCCTCTCTTTTTCTTTTCCTTTCCCTCTCTCTGAAAATAAACAAATGAAATCTTAAAATCATTGAAACCTGTTTCAGTAACTATTTCAATAAAATTAAACTACTGTACATCCAGGTTAAATTAAACTGTTAGACTAAAAGTTATAATCTGATGGTAATAAAGAACTGTTCTTCCTTTTTTGGTAGTATTTTGAGAGGCATGAAATGGCCTTTTTAAAATAGATTAGTATTACTTTTTTAGCTTTATTTTTTTTTAATTTTCTTTTCTTTTTTTATAGTTTTATTATTATTATTATCCTCAGAGAAAGGGGAAGGAAGAGAGGGAGGGAGATATCAATGTATGGTTGCCTTTCACCTGCCTCCAGCTATGGACCTGGCTGGAGACCTGGCTTGCAACCTGGTTATGTGCCCGGTTGGGGAATTGAACTAGCAACCTTTGGATGCACAGGCTCGCGCTTTATCCTATTTATTTTCTAATGAATTTGGTTTCCCCAGGGATTTTGTTAGGTTTATTTATTAGTGACATAAATCACTGTTAGAAATGATACAGATTTTACGGGATCTGGAATTGGTAAATTTTTCATTTCATTGAGCATGTTATAGACATGATAGTATTTCAGTGATTAAATATAATGAATGCCTAGTATAATTGCAAACTTAGACCATGGAAGAATTTGGTTTATTTTTTAAAATTTGTGCAAAAAGCAACTTCTCATGTTTAATATATAAAGTATTACAAATAACAATTTGAAAAATGTTCAATCTCTAATTATGCTGTAAATTACTCAGAAAAGCTGCCACAAAATGAGTTCACTTTTATATTTTTGAATGCTTATTAATTTATCCTTAAATTTAAATTTTGCCCTGGTTGGTGGCTCAGAGGAAAGGTGCTGGCCTGCGAACTCAAAGGTCGCTGGTTCGATTCCCAATCAGGGCACATAACCAGGTTGCAAGCCAGGTTGCAAGCCAGGTCTGTAGCTGGAGGCAGGTGAAAGTCAACCATACAGTGATGTTTCTCTCCCTCTCTGCCTCCCTCCCTTCCCCTCTCTCTAAAAAATAATAAAATCTTTTTAAAAATAAAAATAATTTAAAATTTTATTTTTCAACTACATGTTACATTTAGTATTGTTACTTTGTAAAGATTTTATTTAGTTTTAGTGGGGGAGGGAGGGAGGAAGAGAGAAACATCGATGTCAGAGAGAAGTATTGATATTGGGTTGCCTCTGTGCTCTGGGGCCAAGTCTGTAACCCAAGTAGGAGCCCTGACTGAGAATGAACCATTGACCCTTTTGTTTGTGGGACAACACCCAACCAACAGCCACACCAGTCAAAGCTATATTCAGTATTATTCTGTATTAGTTTCAGGTGTACAGCATAGTGGTTATTATTTTAAAAGTATTATTTTTTTTTTTATAAACAAGACAAATATCTAGGAAGAAAACAGAATAGATCTTCATGAAATAGCAACTTATGAAGGCACCATCCAGATTTTAACTTTTATAATCTCTAGCTCATATAAAACAGTCCATTAATACTCTGCCTTCTAGGGTCATCTCTAGGGGTTGGGGATCTTCCTGTTCAGGCATTTCCACATAACCCATTTAGAATCTCTCTGTTATAAGTTATAAGAATATCATTATATCATCCTGTTTCCAGTAATGGTTAGGAACAGAATATTACCAGATATCTCAGGCTCTTGAGATCAGATGTGATGCCTACTTACGTTATTTTAGTTGTGTAAGATACCCATTTTACTGAATATGTATCTGTATTGACATGCAGATAACTTTCTAAAATAAAGGAGAAATAACAAAAATTTAATTTTTGATTTTTCTTTTACTTAAAGATTTTATTTATTTTCAGAAAGAGGGGAAGGAGAGAGGGAGAAAGAGAGGGGGAGAAACATCAAGTACCAAAGACACATCAATCAGTTGCCTCTCACTTGCCCCCATCTGGGGACCAGTCCTGCAGTCCATGCATGTGTCCTGACAGGGTTTGGAACCTGCAACCTTCTGGCTCCCTGGGCAGTGTTCAGTTCACTGAGCCACACCAGCCAGGGCATATGTTTTTATTTTTCTTGGATCATATCTCTTGACAGCGTATTCACTGATGCTTGTACTTGTTTTCTCTCCTGACTGCAATTCCACTGCATGTGAAACATCAGTATTTTGAAAGCCTTTTCAAATTAATTCCATTATTGCTTTTGCTCAGGATTGGGTTTTTGAATCTATTCTTTCAATACAGCTTGTTTTCTCTCTTGCCTCCTAAAAAGTCAATTTAAGCCATTTAAATACTTGATATTCTTAGAATGTTATTGTTAAAATGTCAGTTTTCTAATACTACTTTATTAAGTTAATGCTAGGTAATAATGATACATAATAGCTACCCGTACCAACAGCTGATATGTTTAATTAAAGTTTTCTTCATATATTAAAGATATTTTAAACTTACAAAGGGGAGCCCTGGTAGTGTAAGCTTCCTCCACTAAAAGAATGTTCTAGGAACTCATCTGTATCAGTGTGCCAGCTGGCGTTGTTAGAGAGGCTGCGTTTGGCTTCAGTTAATTGTTTTTTGAAGACTCTTTCAACATGTTTGCTCATTTCATGATAGATGATTTACAAGTGCACCTGCCCACACCACACTTGAGTGTTCAGCAGGTTTTGACCCAAAACAGCATGACTCCCATGCCCTACCCTCCCTAGTAACTCAACTTCCCCACCCCTCCCTTTTTTTTTTTGTTTCCCTCAATAAAAAGAAGTCCTCAAAGGGAAACACTTTCGTCATTGGCCATGTGGAAGCAGTGAAACAAAAAATGGCAGAAGCACAAATAGGCATCAAAATTGACAAGTTAAAAAACTGTTTGGAACAGTGGAAAAATCTTGATAGGTATAGTGCATCAAATGGACAGTACTTTGAAGTATTCCGGGGTTTTTTGGGTCCCCCCTCATATATCTATACAGTATTAGTATTATGTGTTTGCATAGTATGTTTTACATTTTAGGAAGAAGTGTTATTTAATGTATCTTCCAGAAATTTGATCTGGCAATGATATATTAAGGATCTAACAAAGCTTAGGTTATGGTACAACCTTTCTGCTAATTACATTAATAAATAAATCTCTTTGGCTTTTTAAATCATTTTCTTCGTTTCATAGTTTTCACTTTTTTTTTTTTTTTTTTTAAGATTTATTTTTTAGAGAGAGGGAGGAAGGGAGAGAGACATCAATGTATGGTTGCCTTTCACCTGCCTCCAGCTATGGACCTGGCTGGAGACCTGGCTTGCAACCTGGTTATGTGCCCTGGCTGGGAATCAAATCAGTGCCTTTGGGTTCACAGGCTGGTGCCTTACCCACTGTGCCATCAGCCAGGGCCTTCATTTTTTTTTTTTTTTTTCACATAACTCTGATTCCAACTTGTTGGAAGTGGCATATTACACTGATAACTTTATATTTTAATTTTTACTCATGATCCTCTGGCTCTGAGGTATTACAGTATAATAAAACTTTATTCAATTAAGCAATATTTTCATTGTTTTCAAGATAAATTTCAGAACTTATATGCTTTGCTGTATTAAAAATGCTATTCTTGCATCTGTGTTTAAGGTTAGCTAGAGAAATTCTGTTCTGCTAGTTCTTTAACAGTTAAAACTTATTTACAAACCAAGGGATTTAAGGATTTTTAAAGTATGTTGATTATGCTGTTGCAGTCATCCCAGTTTCTTTTCCCTTGCTGCCCTCCACCCATATCCCCTTTCTCCAGCAGTCCCAACCCCCTTAGTTCATATCCATGGATCATGTGTATAAATTCTTTGGCCTCACCCTTTTTTATATTATTCTTAGCTTCCCCTTCTATTTTGTACCTACCAATTATGCTTCTTACTCCTTGCACTATTTCCCCATTTCTCCCCCTTCCTCCTCCCAGCTGATAACCCTCCAGATGATCCCCATACCTTTGATTCTGTTCCTGTTCTGTATGTTTGCTTAGTTTATTTTTGTTTTTATTTTTATTTTTTGTAGGTTCTCTGGATAGTTGTGAGTTTGTTGTCATTTTTATCATTATGCTTTGAACTCTGCATCTGTTAAATTGGTTATCTCCTCATCACTTAGTTCTCCCACTGGAACCTTAATATGTTCCCTCTTTTGGGCCATACTTCTCTATCTCCTCAACTTGACAGGCTCCTGTGTTTGCCTCTGTGTTTTGGGTAGAGCTGTCAAACCTGTTACTCTCTAAGGGGAGGAGCCTTAGATATTAATCAGTGTGAGGTGATATGGTTCACCACACTATGATGCTATATGCACTTGCCCCTTTTCCAGGCACATCTCCCACTTCCCATATGGGACTCTGGCCTCTCTAGCTGTTGCCCTGTTTGTGGTTCCCAGGGTGTGTGGGTGGGTTTACAGACGTTCTAGAACCGTGGTGCTCTCTAAACAAATGGACTCTGCTTAGAGATGGCCAGTTGCTTCTGCTGCCCCAACCCCCACTGGTTTTCACTCAGAAGCTATGAGGCTGTTAATGCCACGCCTCCACCAACACTTTCTGTCCCGATTCTGCCCCTCCTCCCTGTCTATTTCTTTATAACTTTATTTGTATCTTTATTTGTTGAACTCCCATGTAGTTCAGTTTTCTGGAACTTCTGGTTGTTCTTATTTAGTTTTGAGGTAGTTATATTCCTTCTTAGCTGTGAGGGAGTTACAGCATGTGTATTTACACCTCCATCTTGGCTGGAAGTCAAAGGATTTAAAAATATATATCTCTCTCAGCATTATAACAGTGTATCTATAAATATCCATTTAAAAATATTCCCAGATTTTGCACGAATTTGTCACTTGCTTGTTCTTGTTGCTATGCTCTTTTTTAAACCAGATCTCTTAAAAAAATGATTTTTAATGCTTAAATTCTAAATATTTTCTTAATGCTTTAGGATGATCAGAGATTTTTAAAAATAATTTGTCTCATTTTACCTGTATACTAAAAATTGAATAAATTTAAATCATAATTCAGAGATTGTCATACGTTATTAGGCAACATATGCTATAAATAATGGTCCCTTTCATGGGGACCTTTAATGGAAATGAAAATGAAACTGCTTGTTTCTAATTCTAAAGCTGATGGTTTTTATTTAGTGATTAAAAGTTTTTATTCTAATGTATTGGTGCCAGAGACAAACTTACCCTATATGTAACTTACAGCTTACCAGCCCTACAACAGAATGGAGCCCTAGTTACCCAGGAGAGGATGCAGTGGCATCTTTTGCTGATGTTGGATGGATAGCCAAAGAAAAAGGAGAGTGCTCTACAAGACAAAGGTTAGTTAAGAAGCCTGTGGGAACTGAGATACAACATTTATTATTTTTTTAAATACTTTTGCAGTGTTCCTTTTAATAGCTGAGTTTGATCTCTAGTAACAAACACAGTTTAGTTTTTTTTTTTAGCAGTCTTCTTTTCTGTTCATTTTAAAGATTCAGCTAATAATTACAAAGTTTGTAGATAAAATAACTGTGTTCTTAAGAGTTACAGAATTCCCTGCCTTTTAGAAGTTTTAATATGATAAACCAAAAAGAACTGTCATAAATATGTAAGTATAGTATTAAAATGATCTTATTGGGGTAGAATAATTGATGTCTTATATTAGGGAATTTTTGTAATCATTGGAGAATGATTCCTAAAAATTGAGTCAAGGTGAGTTCTGATTCAAAGGAAATAATATATGGAAGATTTAGAGAGAGACTTCAGTTTATTTGAAAAAGCCTGAATAAATTATGCCTCAGTTTAATAAACACTTATTCAACATACTCAACCCTTCACTCTTATTAAGCATTGAAGATACAGAGGTAAAATAAGATATAGTCCCAGCTTTCTAGGAATACTTGGTGTGCTAGAGGAAACAATAGGAATATAGGAAAACAGATTTCTTTCTTTTCTTTCTTTCTTTTTTTTTTTTTTTTTTCTTGTGGTGAAAATAGAAGGTAGTCCAGTCTGGAATATGTTATATTTGAGTTTCCTATTAGACACTCACATTACTGTACAGCCATAGCTAGATGTTGATAAGAAATGCTTGCACTTTGACATAAAGATAAAATGGCTGAAAATCAATGTCCTCATAGAGCATATAAAACATGAAGAGCATTGGTGTTCTCGACAAAGCCTGCATTTGAGTTATTCAGGAAAAAAAAAGAACCACCCCTTCCACCTTCACCTCCACCCCAGCCCCCCACCCCAGGAAGAAGCAACTGATAGAAGGTGTTGTCATGGAAGGGGAGCAAACTAGTCATTGGTGCCAAATAACCTAAAAAATAGGTAAATAAAGCAACTAGCAAGTTTCAATTTTGTATTGCAGATAGATGATTACCATTGACTTTAGCAAGAGTAACTTCATTTGAAAGATATTAGCTGAATAAAATAAGAATCAAATAATCCAAGAGAATAGAAGGAATCTGATTTAAATGGCAAGTAGAAGGGAGGACATAACAGTAGATGAGCACAGACCCAGGTATTACAGGATTAACAGACAAAGTGCCTTTCTTTTTTTAAGATTTTTTTTTATTAAACTTTTTGAGATAACTGTTGTTGTAAGAAATGATACAAAGACATTTCCTGTTGCCTTTACCCAATTTTCTCTAACGGTAATGGCAGAACGACAGTACATAGGAGGTTGGGGGGTAAGAGAAGGATGAAGAAGGGATAAATGGTGATGGAGGGAAACTTGGGTGGTGAACACACAATACAATATACAAATGGTGTGTTATAGTATTGTACACTGGAAACCTATATAATTTTATTAACTACTGTCATCCTAATAAATTTAATTACCCCCCAAAACCCAAAATCTATAGTACAATATCACAGCCAGGATATTTTCACCAGTGAAGACAAAATGCAGAACATTTCCATACCACAGGTTTCTCTCACATTGCCTTGTATGGTCACACCCACTTTCCTTCCATCTTCAGCCCCTCCTTAATTACTGACAACCATTGTCTGTTTTTCATTTTCACAATTCTGTCATTTCAAGACATGTTATATAAATTGAATTACACAATATGCAACCTTTTGGGACTATTTTCACTAAGCATATTTTTGTGATTCATCTAGATTGTTATGTATATTAATAAATTTTTATTAGTAGTATTCCTTGGTATGACAGTGAGGAAAGGGTGCAATGTTCCTGACTAAATCAGTAACTAAGAAAGAATGACCCTCCCTTAAATTCTTCATTGAGGCAAAACCATGGGGGCTAGTTAAGTATATATCTTACAGGGTTTCAACACTAAATAAAAGTCAGTGATTACAGAAAACGAGTCCATTCTACAGTTTGATAAAGACCACCTCAGAGAGCTTCAAGGCAATTTGATTGTTTTCCTCTGTGACACCTGCAACTCAATCTTATCTTTCTGTATATTCTTTCTGTTCTGTGCTCTAAAACTGTTAATCCTGCCCCCTAGCTGGTGGCTCAGTGGATAGGTGCTGCCCTGCGAACGCAAAGGTCGCAGGTTCGATTCCCCAGTCAGGGCACCGTAACCAGGTTGCAAGCCAGGTCTCCAACCAGATCCATGGCTGGAGGCAGGTGAAAGGCAACCATACATTGATGTCTCTGTCCCTCTCTGCCTCTCTCCCTCCCCTTCTCTCTGGAAATGATAAATAAAATCTTTAAAAAAAGCAAAACAAAACCAAAAAACAAAATAACTGTTCATCCTGTTAATCATTGAAATGTGTGTATCCTAATTGAAACTTCTGACATACCAGATGTATTTGTTCTTATTTTCCTGCCTTTATAAGAGTTAGTCCCTTCTTCAGAGTTAGTTTCTAGCCATTATTTCTTCAAATAAGTTATCTCTTTCTTTCTGCTGTTGTTTTTGGGTGAGTTTTGTTGCCCTATTTTGAAGTTTACTGATTACTTTCTTTTGCATCATTTATTTGTTGTTGAATCCCTCTAGTGTATTTTTTAGGTCTATTATTGTATTTTTCAGCTCTGTGACAAATAGATGTGGTACTTTCTTATGTTTTTGTCTCTACTGAATTTCTCATTGTGTTCATCCATCCTTTTCCTGAGCTCAGTGAACATCTTCATGACCATTACTTTGAACTATTTATCAACTAAATTAGTATGTTCTTTTCATTAAAATTTTCTAAGGTTTTATCTTGTTCCTTTGTTTGGAACTGACTCCTTTGTTTCTTCATTTTGCTTGACTGTGTTTGTTTCTATGCTCTAGATGAAGCATGGACACCTCTCCCATTCTTGAAGGAGTGATGAAGTCTAGGAGATGAACCTTCTCATTTAACCCTGGCCCAACTCTTGGTTGTCCTTCAAACTTCTGTGATTGTCCAAGCAGCCTATTTTGTTTTTACTAGTTGCAGTAGTTGAGGATATACCAAGACCTCTCAAGGTTCTAAAAGGGAAGATCTGAGTCAGCACCTAGATTTAGACTGATTAATAGCCTGATTTTAAGGTATCACTTTTTTTTCTTTTGATCTTTTAAAAGACGTTATGTATTTCACTTTTAGAGAGACGAGGGAGGGAGAAAGAGATGGAGAGAAACATCAGTGTGTGGTTACCTCTCAGGTGCCCCAAACTGGGGACCTAGCCTACAACCCAGGCATGTGCCCTGACTGAGAATTGAACTGGTGACACTGTGGTTCACAGGCTAGGGCTTAATCCACTGAGGTACATCAGCCACAGCAGCACTTTCAAAGGATACAAATATATACAGTCATGGCGGACCCCATGTTAAGCCCCACTGGCCACCAGAGCCAGGCAATCTGGAAGTACCCCGGACAGCAGCCACCAAACTTTGGGCTTCAGGTTTGTGAATCTGAGGGATACTAGAGGGCTGTGGTGATAGAAAGGGAGGGTGCAAAGATACTACCCCTGAGAACAACTCTGGAGGCTCCTAGATGTGTGACAAATCTGACGTCTGCCCCTTAGGTTGAAGCTCCAGAATGAGCAAATATAGGCCTTTTTTACAGAAAGCCTGAGAGTATGTTTCCATCTGCTTTCTGTTACCTGTGCTGGGGATAATAACCTGCCTAGAACTGTCTCAGATTATTACATTCTTGTGAGAACCTGTAATGCAACCCCCTCTGGTCACCAGAGTCAGGGAATCAAGGAGCAGCTGCTGCCGCAAGAACCAGAGCACCAAACATTTGTAAAAGTTCCCCTCTATAAGAGATACTGGTGCTCTGGGTTGTAGCAGGGGGAGAGCAGTAAGATGATTGATTCTATTTAGAAGCCCGCTGCTCAGGCTATACCTGTCATGGTAAACTCATAGGTTTCTTTTCACACAAAGCTTGAGTTCCTGGGTCTCTTGCCTCTTACTGTACCCTAGGAGCTGTAGCTGTTTAAGAGCTCTTTCTCCCTTGGTTATACTCCTATGGGACCCATTAGTGTATCTCTGCCAGCAGAGCCAGACATTGTAGCCTGATGGCAGCTTAAAATTCAGGGTGCTTGATAAGGGCATAAGCTTCTTTTGGATGAGATACCAGCTAGCTGGAGAGAAGCGGAGGAAGAGTACAAAGATGGCATCTACTGACCTCTGTTCCCTGAGAATCTCGCTGTAGGCCTCTAGAAGTATGAGGAGCCTGAAGCCTGCCCTTTAGGCCAAAGCTCCTAGATAAGGACATAGGCTTCAGAAAGGCTGGGCATGTTTTACTCTGCTGTCTGTGCAGTGCCCTGGGGGTGACAGTCTGCTAAGAACTGTCTCTTTGATTGTTAAAGTCCCATGGGAACCAGGAATGCAAGACTTCCCTGCCTCTAGAGTTGGATGATTAAGGGCTGTCTCCCGAGTGACAGCCACCAAAATGGAAAGATACGAGTGCTCTGGAGCAAAGCAGACGAGGGGAGGGTAATGATGGTACCTGCAGGGGATGGGGTAGGGCAGAAGACCTAGAATTTTGAGGGAAAAATAGATGTATTTAAAGTTAGCACCTGCCAGCCTCCATACCTGGAATATATCCCAGCAGGCCCCCAGTTGTGGAAGTTAGATGACTGCCCCCTCAGGCCCGCTGCTTTAAGATGAGCAAGTGAGACTTAAAAACCTGGGCAGGGTCTTGGGCTGGATGCTGGGGTGAATGAGTCCCACACAAGAGCATTCTTAAGAGCCATTTCTCAGATTTCTATAGCCTCGTGGGTCTCTTGTATATGAGCGGTGCTGGTTTTCATGGCTAGATTATTGGGTGCTGATCTTAAAAACTGGGGCACCTGATGTGCTGTTCAGACTCTGTTCCACAGGGAGAAGCTCTGGGTTTTGAGTTCCCTCCGCCGGTGGGTCACTGTGCCTGGGGTGGTGTTTATGATGAGATTGTGTCTCAGCCTCTCCAGCTTCATTGTGCTTTTTTTTCTTGTTTGATGTGTGTGTAATCTTTGCTCAGCTAGTTTTTTCCAGAGGATATAGTTCCATATATAGCTGTAGATTTGGTGTGTTCATGGCAGGAAGTGAGTTCAGGCTCTCACTCTTCTTTCTGTGTTGCCACCTTGGACCAGAACTCAGTGTTCCTGAGTGTGGATAGAACAATCTGAATAACCATGTACGAGTTGATGGACATCTTGTTTGTTTCCAGTTTTTGGAATAAAGTTGCTAAAGACGTTTATGTGCAGGTTTTCGTGTGATCATGTTTTTTTGTTTTTTAAGTATATTTTATTGATTATGCTGAAACAGTTGGCCCAATTTCTTCCTCTTTCTTTGCTCCCTTTCTTTTCACCCAGGACCACCCTCCACCCCACCCCCCCGCTTAGTTCAAGTCCATGGGTTGTGCATATAAGTTCCCCGATTTCACCCTTTCCTATATTATTCTTAACTCCTCCCTGTCTATCTTATATCCACCAATTACGCTTCCTAATTCCTGCACCATTTCCCCATTTCTCCCCCTTTCCCCTACCAGCTGATAACCCTCCCAATGATCTCCATACCTATGATTCTGATTCTGTTCTGGTTGGTAAGTTTTTGGGTTTTTGGGTTTTTTCCAGATTCTGTTGTTGATAATTGTGTTTTGTCATTTTAATGTTCATAGTATGGTCATCTTTTTCTTATGTAAGTCCCTTGAACATTTCATATAATAATGGTTTGGTGATGATGAGCTCCCTTACCTTGTCTGGGAAGCACTTATCTGCCCTTCCCTTCTGAATGATGGCTTTGCTGGATAGAGTAATCTGGGTATGGGTCCTTGCTTTTCATCACTTTGAATACTTCTTGACAGGCCCTTCTTGCCTGCAAAGTTTCTTTTGAGAAATCAGCTGATAGTCTTATAAGAACCCCTTTGTAGGTATCTCTTTTCTCTTACTATTTTTGAGATTCTCCCTTTTATTTAATCTTTGGCATTTTAATTACGATGTGTCTTGGTGTGGTCCTCTTTGGGTTTAGCTTGTTTGGGACTCTATGCTTCCTGGACTTCTCTAGTTTCTTTACCGATTTTGATAAGTTTTCCTTCATTATTATTTCGTACAAGTTTTCAATTTCTTGCTCTTTCTCTTCTCCTTATTGCACTCCTGTGATTCACATGTTGGCACATTTAAAGTTGTCCCAGAGGTTCTTAAGCCTCCCTTCGTATTTTTCAATTCTTGTTTCTTCGTTCTGTACTGGTTGAGCGTTTGTTTCTTCCTTATTTTCCAAATCATTGACTTGAATCCTGGTTTACTTCTGTTCATGGTTGGTTTTGTGTGGACTTTCCTTCGTTTCAGTCAGCCAAGCCTTAACTGCTTCTTTTCTGCTTTTGCCATACTCAATCGTATCTGTCAAGTCTGAGAGCATCTTAATCACCAGCATTTTGAACTCTTTATCACCATCTCCTTGTTGCTCAGTTTTCCCACTGGAACCTTGATTTTTTCCTTTTTTGGCCCATACTTTTCTGTCCCGTCACCTTAACAGGCTCCTGTGTTTGCCTATGTGTCTTTGGCACAGCTTTTGTACCTATTATGTTGTAAGGGGCGGAACCTTAGGTATTCATCAGTCCTGGGCAACTCGTTTCACTTTCACTACATTGTGGTGCTGTATGTGGGGAAGGTGTCTGAGAGGGAACAGTGCTGCTTACTCAGTACTTGCCCCTTTTCCTGGTACTTCTCCAGCTTCCCATGTGGGACTGGCACCCCTCTAGCTGTTGCCCTGGCCATGCTTCCCAGAGTGGGTGAGTCTGTGGACGTTTGAGGATCGTTGGGGCCTCTAAACAGACTCTGCTGAGACCAGCAGTTTCTTCCTCCACCCCAAGCCCCACTGGTTTTCACAGTCAGAAGCAACGAGGCTTTGTTTTTCCCCCTGGTGCTGGAATGGTGAGCTGCAGACTCTGGTGTGGTGCCGGGAGTGCTCCCCAGGTGTCCCTACTCTTTGTAATGCCTGACTGCACTTTCTGCCGACCATAGAGGCTGCATCCACCATGCTGCCAAACCACGTCACCTCTGTCCCAGCTTCGCCCCTCCTTCCTGTCTGGATGAATATTTCTTCTTTATATCTTTGTTTGTTGGACTGTGTAGTTCAGTTTTCTGGAATTTCTGGTTGCCTAGTTTTGAGGTAGATGTATCCCTTCTTGGTTCTGGAGTGAGACACAGCATGTCTGCTGATGCCTCTATCTTGGCTGGAAGTTCTAATCAATGTAAGTTTTTATTTTTCTGGGCTAAAAGCATTTTCTGGGTCAGATGAGTCGTAAGTAGTCCCCATGTTTAGATTTTAAGAGACTGATGAACTATTTTCCAGAACAGCTGCACCATTTTACACCCCCGCAGCAGCGTGGCTGACCTGGCTTCTCCGCAGCCCCACCAGCGTTTGGCATTGTCACTCTTTCTTTCTCCTTATACCTATGTATTCTAGATACGACTCCCTTTCAGGTATGTTTTATAAGCATTTTCTCCCACTTTGTAGCTTGTCTTTTTTCATACTTAGCAGGGCTCACATAACAAAAGTTTATTTTGATAAAGTATACTTTGTCCATTTTTCTTTTAATGGATAATGCTTCTGCTGTCAGTGTAAGAACTGTATGCCCAGGCTTAGATTCCACAGATAGTATCCTGGTGTTTTAAGCATGTGACCGTTTGGTTTTTGTGCCAGGGTAATATGCATGTCACAATATCAGTCAGAAGGTGTCCGTTTTCTATTTTCTAAACAGATTATATAGAACTGGTAGAACAGAAAAAATACAAAGGTCTATATAATATTGTTCAAGACTTCCAGCACCCCCTTTTCAACAATTTTTTAGAGTAGAAAATCAGGAAGATAATAGAATTCAACAGCATCAACTAACGGGATTTAATTGATATTTACAAAATACTCCATTCATAACAGAAAATACATTCTTTTCAAGTACCCACATAATATATACCAAAATGGCCTGTATTGTAGGCGAATTAAAAAACCTCAACAAATTTAAAAGGAAATTTACAGTGCGTGTTCTCTGACCATAACAGTATCAAACTGGAAATCAAGAATAAGAAGGGTAAGAGGAAAATACACAAACAGAAACTAAATCACAAGCTTCTAACTTATTCATGGGTGAAAGAAGATGTCAAGGAAAAAATATTAAACTATAATTAACTGGATCAAAAATAACACATCAAAACTTGTAGGACACAGGTAAATTAGTGTAGGTAGCACATTGTTCGGTCATATTTTAAAAAATATTCTGGCAGTTTGTCTTTTAAATGGTATATGTAAACCATTTATATTTCTGTAATTATTATTCAGTCTTGTTCTCCCACCCCGTTTTTTCTGTTTCCCCCCCCCTTTTTTTTTTTTTTTTCCTATTTTCCTGTGGGATAAACTTTTTTTAAGGGAGGGGGGATTTCATGTTAATTTATCTATTTTGAGGTATCTTTGTATGGTTTTATTGGTGGTTGATCTAGGAATACCATGTTCTCAAATAGCATGGTTTTGTACAACATTGTTAAATTATAATGTTGATGAGATGCTATATGAACTTAATTTGTCTTTATCAATTAGCCTATGGTAAATTGATTTCATTTTACCATAAATTGGTTTCATTATGTCATTTCATTTAAAAGTCACAAGTGAGGACTTACTGTGTTGCATTGTATATACATAGCTGGTAACTTACATTTTATTTGTGGTGTAATTTTAGCAGTTCCAAATCTTCCTTTATGTCCCTGTACTCTCCTCTTTTTATGATATAATTTCCTTAATAATTTTCTATAGACATTTAGAACCATATCAGATAATAGAATATATCATTCAATCATCAACTTAGAAACTCAGAGAAAATAAGTCTATTTAGCCATATTTTCTGTTTAGAATTTCCTTGATCTTTCCATTACAGTGGGTTTGCTAGTGAAAAATTGTTTAACTTTTCCTACATTTGAGAATTAGGACCTCCCCAATTTTAAAAGATATTTTTGTTGGATATAAGGTTATAAGTTCTTAATTTGTTTCTTATAGCACTTTAAAAATGTACTAGTTTCTGCTAGCCTCCATGTTTCAGATGAGAAATCCTACCATTCAAAGTTTTCTACGATAGTTGGGTAAGGTACCCTTTCTCTCTATATATAGATTCTTTAAAATTGTCTTGCCTTCAGTTTTTAAGCATGAATAAAATGTGTCTTGGCATGGATTTCTTGGGCTTGACCTTATCTATATTTTTCAACCCTTCCCTTTCTCCTTGTTTCTCCAGAACACAAATAACTAGATGTTCTGATCTAGTCCCACTGGTCACTATGACTGTTTTTTCCCCCATCCTCTTTTCTTTCTGTTTTTCAGATTGGGTAAATTCTGTTGTTCTGGCTCCAGATTCTTGGACTCTTTCATATCTTCTCTATTCTGCTTTTTATCCCATCCATTGTGTTTATTTCAGTTACTGTACTTTTAAAATTGTTTTGCTTCTTCTTCATAGTGTGTTACTTTGCTGAGGTACTTTTTCATTAGCTCGAAAAGTGATGGTAATTGCTTATTGAAATAATTTTATCATAGCTACTCTAAATTCTGTCATAATTGTAACATCTGTTATCTCAGAATTGGCATATAGTGATTTTTACATTGCCATGACTATTTTTATAACCAGCACTTAATTTGACTTTTTTAATCCCTTTCACATTTTTTTTTGCAAAATTACATTTATTAACATACATTATTTTTACACATATTTCAAGTGCATACTGGACTTCGAAGAGTTATTACAAAAAATTTAAAATGTGCCAATAGCTTACATAATTATTACAGTTAAATGATTGTATTTTAGATATATTGTAGCAAGATTAAGCAGTTTTTCTTCTTTAATACTGATTTTATTCTGGAATGCTATTTTTGTGAAACATATCACAGGAATGGTGTATTGCAGAACTCACTTTTGTGAAAGTTGTCCTAGAGACAGTGCCAAACCCCATAGTAAAAAAGGAATTTGATTTTTGAGTCAGATCCTCCCCCCTCAAATAATATAACTCAACTTTATT